>OX463848.1:31200418-31380140 GCA_949825065.1 Odontocerum albicorne | reverse complement strand
TATATATATATAATATATATATATATATATATATATATTATATATATATATATATATATATATATATATATATATATATATATATATATATATATATATATATATATATATATATATATATATATATATATATATATATATATATATATATATATATATATATATATATATATATATATATATATATATATATATATATATATAATATATATATATATATATATATATATATATATATATATATATATATATATATATATATATATATATATATATATATATATATATATATATATATATATATATATATATATATATATATATATATATATATATATATATATATATATATATATATATATATATATATATATATAAATATATATATATATATATATATATATATATATATATATATATATATATATATATATATATATATATATATATATATATATATATATATATATATATATATATATATATATATATATATATTATATATATATATATATATATATATATTATATATATTTATATATATATATATATATATATATATATATATATATATATATATATATATATATATATATATATATATATTTATATATATATATACATTGCACTTAAACTGTCTGATAATACTGTAACCAAACAACGAGACCTTATCCTGAAGAGAGCGGAAGAATTTTACAGGGAACTATATGCCGATACAGATACTGTAACTGTACCAGATACAAATCTGAATCTAGAAACAACTAAGGATGAAAATATCCCAACGATCTTGCCAGGAGAAATCAGATACGCAATCAAAGGAATTAAATCCGGTAAGGCCACTGGTACCGACGGTTTGTCCATAGGTGTCCTTAAACAAACAGGTCGAGAAGTGGATACCATCTTATCAACACTTTTCAACAAGTGCCTTCAAGAAAAAGACATTCCAGAAGATTGGAAATCTGCAACTGTAATACTTCTCCATAAGAAAGGCGATCAAGAGGATCTTAAGAACTACCGTCCAATTAGCATGCTACCTACCCTTTACAAAATTTTTACAAAAATTTTAACTAACCGACTCTCGAGTACTTTTGACACAAACCAACCACGAGAACAGGCTGGATTCAGGAAGGGTTTCAGTACCATGGATCATATTCAAGTGCTGCGAGAAATAATAGAACGATGTGAGGAATACGAACTCCCTTTGTATCTAGCATTTGTGGACTACGAAAAAGCATTTGACTCAGTCAAAAAAACTGCCATACTAGAAGCTCTAAAGACACAAGGTATTGATAGAGCGTACATTCAGTTGTTCAATAACATCTATAAGGATGCAACAGCAAAAATACATCTCCACAAATCCTCAGAAACCTTCCGAATCGATAAGGGAGTTCGTCAAGGAGACACTATTTCCCCAAAATTATTCACAGCTACACTGGAATACATATTTAAAAAACTAGAATGGGAAAATAAAGGGCTGGCGATTGATGGAAAATACCTGAGCCATTTGAGATTTGCAGACGATATCGTTATATTCTCACAAAACCCGAATGATCTTCAGCACCAACTGCAAGAATTGGCAGAGGTCATCAAAGGAGTTGGTTTTAAAATGAATATTTCAAAAACCAAATATATGATGAACGGCTTTGCTACCCCAAAACCAATAAACGTAGATGGAAAGCCGCTAGAACTTGTCCAGGAATATGTGTATCTGGGCCAACTTATTTCCTTTGTAGGTGGCATATCGGAGGAAATAGCACGAAGGACAAAACTGGCGTGGAGCTCATTTGGACGTTTGAACAACATCTTCAAAAGTAATCTCCCAATATCCTTAAAGCGAAGGGTCTACAACCAGTGCATTCTTCCAGTACTTACATATGGCTGCGAGACATGGGCGCTCACAGTAAAGAACACGCAAAAGCTCCAGACCGCACAAAGGGGCATGGAGAGATGCATGTTAGGATATACTAAAAGAGACCGTAAACGAAACACCTGGATTCGCAATATAACAAAGGTAGAAGACGTTATAAAGGTGTGCAAAAGAATGAAGTGGCAATGGGCCAGATATATGCTGGAATATACTAAAAGAGACTGTTAACAAAATTCCTGGATTAGCAATAAAAAAATATAGAAGATGCAATAATTGTATGAGGGAATATAAAGTGGCAATGGGAGGAGCACGTAGCCAGAATGTCAAGATTCCCGATGGGCATCCGAAATAATTCAGTAGTACCCAAGAGGCATAAAGACGCTCTGAAAGGACTTGAAGGACGCTGAATGGATTAAATTCAGAATCACGGCAGCATCACGTGGAACCACGAGAACAAAATCGAATTATTTGGAGTCGACCTGGGGAGACCTTCATCCAGCAATTAATAGTTCCAGGTTGACAATGATGATGATGGTGATAATATTATATCTTAAATTAATTTATTAAAATACATGTTTTTTTTTACTAAATCACTAGAAAGTACTGCCGAATAAAGATGAAAAGATATGTAATATTTAGAATTACATAAATTATTAAATTTAAAAAAATTCTGCCAAAGGAAAGTATTATGTTAATTTAGCACCGTACAATTTGTCCCCCAATTTCAGAATTCGTTAAGTCGAGATGCGTTAAATCATAACTTCACTGTAATACGATAGGCTGTGTAATATAATATATCCAGAAAAACTCTATCGAATTTCGTATGGAGTGAAAATCTCGTTTCACTTATACTCATTGTATCGACCCAAAGTGTGTAGAGTGGAATATTAATTAGAAGGCGTATATTTATAACAAATTTCTGATTTTTATCACGTTATTTCGTGAAATTTTCAGCACCTGAAATAAGCCATAATTATAGACTTGGATGATTTAGGTTGTGTCGAAATAAACATATTCCGTATTTTTTTTTTAAAAACCAAGTTTAATGTTAATAAATTAATCGTGAAATGTTTTTTTTTTATTTTGCCATAATCAAAATTGCATTTGATTTTTTTTTTGTTACATCTTTAATTGATATATTTTGGTTTTAATCTTGAGATTCAACTAATTACTTTTAATGGTAGTAATGTGTTTTTCAAACCCTGCCGTTTTGAGATCCAACAAAATTTTAAGGACATCATTGAGATCCAACAAAATTTTAATCATCAACATTTGAGATCCAACAAAATTTTAAGGACATCATTGAGATCCAACAAAATATTAATCCAACAACATTTGAGATCCAACAAAATTTTAAGGACATCATCATTCAACAATGGATTGTTAATCAAAAAGTAAGTCATAGTGTGACAATGTACGACAGAATACGAAATGAAGGGATTTGGAATAAACATGAACTTAAGACTGATGTATTGAGGACAATGAAGAAGAGCACTCTGAGACAGTTGGGTCATACGAGTATATTAAACGAATGGTTAAGAAAAAGATTATCAAAACAAATGTAAGTGGAATGCGTGGTAAAAAAAAAACAAGGATAGATCGAGTGGATGACTGAAAGAAGGAACATAAAAAGTCAACGAAATCGTTGAAGTTGCATGATAAAGTGTGTGAATGTAGAAGAAATGAAGGATGTGTGTTGATATAGGAAACTCTGGTGCTTTGTCTTCTTTACGTACACCGAAAAAGAAAGAGCGTGATGGTATGTGTATATCGTATGTTAATTAAGGTCATAAAATTTGAAATAAATTTATGAAAAGATGGATAAAACACATTTAAAGCCACAAAACTTTTGGCGTGAGGGCATGCATATTTGTTTTTATTTATTTATTTAACGCGTAAAACCACAAAGGTTTGTTGTGATACTGACATAAATATATTGTGAAATATCCATCAGTAATAATTAATTAAATCGTTTGCCACACAATTCAATATCAAATACTCTGATTGGTTCTCATCCAAAATGTGGCATCCTGGGCCAAGTGTCATCGAACACAATGGTCTCCGGTCAAAACACGAATTAATATTGACACGGTTTTATTAAACGTCAGTTCAATTGAAATAGTTTGGCAAACCATTGACGGTTCAAACCACAGCGACACAACATTTAAATTAATTAATTCTCTAGATTTTGCTAATCTATTCGTGTTGCGTAGACCGCGCTAAATTAGTATTTTGTACACGTTACAAAGAGCAATTACAACTTTATTTATTTCTATGGTAAGATATTTGAACTTTCATTAGTCTGTGAGAGTTTGGATTAAGGGCATAACTGAAACATTAAGTTCATTCAAAATATCTTATATTTTAAAATAATTTTATAAAATAACAACTAATATTTATATGAACAAATTTAAATACCTGATAATAGAAATAGAACAAAATAAGGCGTAGAAACGGTCGTCAAGACCTACCCAAATAAAAGATAAAAGCTATATTTGAAGTGGGAAATACTAACGAAAGGTTATAACCGAATTGGGTATAATCGATTAATCAAATCGGGAAAATTGAAAATAGCGAACTGGAGTATATTTGGAGGTCACTGGAATTTCGTTTCTGTTCCTATTACCCCTTTCACAAATATGTCAGCAAAGTGCAATTTTACAAAAAAAGGTTTAACATTGTGACATAGAAATGGTTAGATCTCTTAGAATAGTTATATCATTTGTTCCATCTCCAGGAATAAAGTTTATATACTAGTTCCACCATTTAATATAGTTCTCATCTGATAATTGAACACCTGGTAAAGTTGTCACACATTTTAAACCATGTCCTGATATAGTTTTAGCTATTTTTTTCCATTTTCTGATTCATTCCTAATACATATGTTTTCCGTATTTTTTCAAAGATATTTAAGATATCATAAACTTCAAAAAATGAGTATTTTCACCAGCCATGAAATCGAAGATTGCTGAGCTTTAAACAAAATCATGATTTCGAATACATAAGGGTTCCAAAAAAAATAACACACAATTTTACACTGTGCCGTTTACTTGAACTTGTTGCAGAAATTTGTCATACCACGCATATTTGAGGAGTTTAGTGATAAAAAATACTTTTATTTGCAGCAAAATGCACCTTCCTTCTACCATCGTTATGTGAGCGCCTATCTCGATGAAAATTTGCCGAACAAGTTAATCGTACGTGGAAGTAGTATTGAATACCCCCGACGCTCCCTATACCTCACTCTAATAAACTTTTTTATTGGAACTCATCAAAGATAAAGTTTATGACGCAAAACCGACAAATTAGTAAATTGAGAGTACTTATTAAAAGATAATGCGCCCAAATATCAAAACAAATTATTCGTGATGTTTGCGATTCCACGTTATCAGCAGTGCATGGTCCCGACTGACTTTCAGTTTGAGCACTTGATATAATTTTAAAAAATACGTTTGATACCTTTAATTTGAATGTTTAACCATACGTTAGATATATTAGATTGTCCGGACGAAAATGTCGTATTTTTTATGAAAGGCAGGTCAATTTTTTTAAATTTATTTTCTAATTACATCGATACAATATATTCTCCTTCGGTAGACACAACCTTCTTCCATCTATTTAACAATTTTTTAATACCATCAGAATAAAATTTTGTAGATTTAAATGCAAAATATTCCTTATACGAGTACATTGTTCAAAAATACTGGACAACCTTATACATTGATAAATGCGAAATATATAATAAATCAAAATGTGTCCACATTTTTTTGGGACGTCCTGTATTTATTTCCATTTAATTTAAGAAAACACACATAACATTCTTTAGAAAACGATAAATATTATATTGTTAATAAATTTAAAAAATGTCCATCTATGGGCTTTATGGAATAACGTAACTACGAGTATATCAAATGACTTATGAAGTAAAACAAAACAATTATGTGATTTCATATATAATTTCAATATTATCTTTATACAAAATTCGTATCAATTATCAAATTGTGATTTCATATATAATTTCAATATTATCTTTATACAAAATTCGTATCAATTTTGTTGAATTATTTTGCTTTTTTTTTTCAAATCAACCACATTTCATATTGTGCATAATTAGACAAAAAATCTAATATTCAATTAGAAATTTGACGTTTTAAAAAAATAGTATCGATGTCAAAAAAATAACAAATAAAAAGGATTTAATATATTAAGAGTTCAGAAACGATATTAATTATTTTTAAACACTTTTATGCAAATATACCTGGCGAATTTATTGCATTGAAGAAATTTCTTACGATAAACTGTATTTTGTTTCATAATAATTATTGAAATCCATGACCGTGTTTTTAACATAAAAATATTTGAAAAAAAAACTAACAAAAATTAAAGTAAATTATCGATTTCAAGTAAAATAGGGATAAAGATGGGAATTGTATAGAAGTTATGAAAGAGAAATATGCTTAGATAAATAATGCTTCTTCAGTTTATTCTCAAATATACAAGGATGGAACACATCTGATTTAGCAAAGAAGATCGACTCGAGTGAACTACAAAATATATACTTGAATAAACATATTTAATAAGTTTAAATATTAATGTGATTAAATATAAGATCAACGGTCTACATAGCTGTTTTATTAAACACAGCATGTATTACGAGACAATTCACTCATAGCCGTAAAATTCACGAACAAACAATTTAAAAAATCCTAGCTGCAGCCGCTCGTTAGATTTTACAAATCTTAATAAAATATATAGTGGCACAATTTCATTGAAACACCCCCAAGCTGTGCATATTCACATATAGCTCTATCTGTCAAAAAATTTAAAAATCACGTTATTGTCCCTGCGCCCGGCTCAACAAATTTAAGATAAACAAACTAGCCTGTCATACACATATTGAATTTAAATAATCACTTCACACGAAAAGTATAATAGATCTCCATGACCTAGTGCGTTAGACGATTGACTTCAATATGTGAGTGTTGTGCTCGATTCCTGATTGTACCCAAAAGAGTAATAAAATAGTTCGTCGGGTAACAATACTTAAATGCACTAGACGTGCGGGATTTTGGTTGCCTCTTGATATGTCGAGTAGTATTTCCTATACGCTTGATGACGAACCGCAAGTTTCATGCATATTCATATGGTTTATAACCAAAGAGTATTTTTCGATTCAAACCTCTAATTTTGAGATATTTCAATCTTTTTCATCAATATTTTGCAGTTTGAATTAATTTTACCACTTTTTACCAACAAACATGCCTCTTTCGTAAAAAAATGTGATGATTATCAATGAATCAAGACAAATGTGTGATAGAAACGCATTTGCGTTAATTATTATATAAAACGTTAAAACCTTCTGCATACGTAGGAACGTTTATTAATATTAAATACTCGTAGACGGAAATTTCACACTTTTCACTCGAAAAACTGCCATTGACGACCAAGTTTACGAATGTGTATACAAAATCACGGCAGAATTATTATTTGTTCAACGTGTTTTCGTGTTTTTGGTCGTAAACCTGTAAATTTGTGATCTTTCAATCATTTGCGTCAATATTTTGCAGTTTGAATAAATTATACTACTTCTTACCAACAAAACACCCATTTTCGTACAAAAATGCTAAAATTAGCAATTAATCAAGGCAAAGTTGTGAAAGAAACGCTTTTCATTAGTTATGATATAAAACGTCCAAATCTGATAAATATGTAAGAACATTTGTGAGAAATTGATGGAAATTTCACCTATAAAGTCTTCAATGTAAAAACCGAAACCTTTGATAAATAAATAAACTTTTAATATTTTAGTATGTGGGGAAATCAAGTGCCGAGCGACAATAACTGTGTTTCGATTATATTTTTTTCATTCACCAAAGTAATTTACTTTTAGTTAATTTGTTAATTTACAATATTTAAAATTCTAAAGCAAAATATACTTCTTTAGTTTAAGCATCCAACTTGATATAATGTTGTACGAAAATTTGTGTTTACATTCGAGAAACCCCTTTTGTTTTAAACCGAGGGCAAATTTGTATAACATAATATATTAACGTTAAAACTCGCATGTCAAACGTTGAAAGTAAAAATCTAAAATATTGCCAAAACTCATTAGTTTTGTTCAATATTATCGCAACTAAAATAAAACAAATACGAAACTGTGGCAGCTCGGAGAGGGCTGGCAAAGTAAGAATATAACTTTCGTGCGAGTGTGGGCCTGTGTATATTCCGGATAAGATATTTATATACTGTGTTTCATCCCCGTATGCCCAAAAAGACTTAAGTTATTTTCGAAACAACTACCAACCTACAATATTATTTGGGGTTTATACAGCTAAACCTGATTAACACGAAAGTTGATACAACGATATGACACATAGCACGTATTTTTTAAAATTATTTTACACTAGTGCAATATTATCGGAAGGGAAATAAGACAAATACAAAACTGGAGCAACATAGAAACGTCTGAGAAAGTAAAAAAAATAGTGTGAACGTGTACGGGTATATATTCCAGATACGAAATTAAAATACTATTTTTATACCCGTATACTAAAAAAGTTTTTTTTTTCGAAACAACTACCAACCTATGTTACATTTTGGTGTTTATACAGTTAGATCAAATCACACAAAAATTGATCCTAAAATATTACGTAAAATTTTAATTTCGTTGTGTTTAATCGATCTAGTGAAAATATACACGTTTTTGATCACTAAATATAATTTTATTTTGTTATTTTTATACATTTTATAATCTTGTTATAGTTATTCGAAGATTTTCAGGACCGCTTCCACTAGATTATCAGTCAAGTGTGTGGTGTTTCTTGTATGTTCACCTTATATCGTAATGGTTTGGGACATCGTCCTGAGGGTGAAGTCTTTAACACCATCGAAACTTCGACCATCATTTAAGACATTTTAACATTCCAAACACTCGAGAAAACATATAAAACTAGTTGTTTAAATTATGTTTCATCTAAGATCCTATAATACTTTTTTTCGATAACTGTTCAGAATTATTGAAATAGATATTAATCATATGCATTTTATTGATGTCTTCCATAATGCGTCTTGTTTGTTTGTGCTCCCCTGTTGGTTTGTGCTCAGTCTTATTTGTGCTCCCCTGATGATTAGGTGAAAGTTTTGAAACCGGTAGGGTTATACCGTTACAGAAAGTGGAATAAACGTGTTTGATTAAACAAATGACAATATCTTTAAACCTCCACATTGTTAATACCTTAACTATAAATAATATTATAATTTAGCATACGTAAATTTAAAGATTATAATAAGCTTTATTTTTCTCACAAATTCAATGTAAGTGATACTCGTATATTTTTTTTTTCCGAAAACTCATGTATAAATTATTTATCAAGTAATATTTTGAGTATCTTGTACTATCGTATTACACTATATTTTGAGTATCTTGTACTATCGTATTACACTATATTTTGAGTATCTTGAGCTATCGTATTACACTATATTTTGAGTATCTTGTACTATCGTATTACACTATATTTTGAGTATCTTGAACTATCGTATTACACTATATTTTGAGTATCTTGAGCTATCGTATTACACTATATTTTGAGTATCTTGTACTATCGTATTACACTATATTTTGAGTATCTTGTACTATCGTATTACACTATATTTTAATAAGTATATGTACGTTACGTGGCATGATTGCCATATGGCATATTCTTCTAAATCTGTGGTATTTTATTCAAATGTTTATTAAGAAAAGCTATGTAAATAACGTTTTCGTAATTTAACAAAATCAAACTAAAATTAAAACAAGAAATAAAAAGTTTAACTGCAATATTTAAACAACAAGCACTAGAAAAAAAAGTGAACCATAATCAAAACCAATTCGCAATATGACAATCTGACACAAGACCGTAGATATTTCGAGATCTTTTCAATTATTTCAAATTTACTTTTAACTGTTTTATATACATATACCAATAGGCCATTTCCCTTTTGGAATAGGCAGAAAGGATGGATATTTACGTCTTATTAACTATGCCCACACTTATGGTCTTATCCATATGCATACCTCTCGTCATACATGATCTGTTTCTCTTTACATTTCTAACAATTAAAATGTCTCAAAGTATTTTCTTTCATTATTTCTTCTGCCGATTTCTTACTTGTTCTCCGTTCATTCCATGTTTAATTTAACTTTATAACCGATAAGTTTTACCACACATCTCAAAATCTTTAACAATAATTCATTTTCAACGTTATCAAATTCGTTTTAACCAAATTCGCCCCGGACCGTTTGAGGACCATTCGGCTCCAGGGGCGTCGCGTCGTGTAAAAGTTGGAAGTGTTTCTTCCAAAAGGTTAGTAATATATTTCCATAAATACATCACGTAAGGTTGTTTACCGTGTTGTGAAATATTTCACAAAGTTTCACAACGTCAGGGAGAGCTACGCAACTTTACAGGTCACGCGAAACTTGGCCACATTTCATTTGCCGTGACCCGTTATCGTTAAATCAAAAGTTGAGCACTGTCAACACATGACGGGACCATGTTGTAGAACCGGTGTCTCCCATTTTTGGGATATTTTCTGGATCATGGTTGCTGTTAACCTAAAAGATTTTTTCATAATCTTGGATAAAATGTAGTGTTTTTTTTCGTTATTAGCTAAATCAAACATAAATGTTCAATAATTTTGATATTTTTTTCGATATCATGTCCCAAATATGTTCTTCCTCTTTTTTTTTATTCATTTATTTGTATTTCATCACAATAATTAAAACCAGGTTATTTTTGGTCACTTACCACTTTAGGCCACTTGGTTGAACTCATAAAAAGATCTCAGAGTGTTCTTAAGAATCACTACGTTATCCGAAGGACAGAAGTTAAAGTGACGTTGCATATATTCTAATGGAAACTAGACTTGTCGTATACAAAACATGGTTAAAAAATTGGCAGTGTTTGAACAGTATTGATTTACAATGGAGTATCGACAACTTTAATTTAATTATATTGTATTATATTGCATTGCACTGCATCGTATCGAATGGAATCATATAGTATTGTATCATTCTGGAACGTCAAGAATTGTCATGTAGTCACTTTTTATATCAACCAGAAATACGTTTAAACACATATATTTCAAAACTAAACTAGAAACCTTTTTTAAGGTAGCAATAGTAATCGAACATGTTAGAGGATGGACTGCGTTCTACGTTAGAGGTTGTCATTGTTTTCATATTTATACTATATTCCACCTGAGTTTATGAACCAGCACTGATAGGGAGAATACAATGGTCTCGAGTTACATGTAACATTTAATTCATATTCTGCGTCACAACCTACATGCTGAAAATCGTAACCCACACTGAAACTGCTATATGTCGTACACATTATTTTCCAGCCCCTTCAGCATTCTGTTTGCCCGCAAATTCTACAGCAGAAGCAGTCCCATAGCACTCTTCACCTGGTCGCTCAAACGCATAGTCGATCAACCTCTGCTCCTGCAATCCTTCACAGTGCCTGTGACCATGAATCCTTCCATAATCTCTCAAAAAAATTAAAAAGCAAAACTACTGTATTTAATATTATCGTGTAAATAATGCGTTATTGAACTACGAAACTATTTAAAAGAATCGTTTGAGTAATAAATTTTTATTAAATATTTCGGGTTCTATTTAGTCTGTGGTAGTGTTATAATAAATACTTCATTACGAAAAATTGTAATCAAGGACAATGGTTAAGTACACTTATTAATTACAAACCGATACAATTACTTGATCACTTAATTCCCTTGCTCGTCAATTTATTATTGTTAAAATTGTATCGTTTTTTTTAGTTGTTGTATTGAAAATGTTTATAAAAACTTTGTCATTAAAAAGTAAAAGAGAATGCCGCAAATTGACCAACTGCCTTTCATTACGGAAATAAGAAAACCATCGCCACTCCGTCTTACCTTCCGTCTTTGTATCTGAAAGACTCTGGAGCAATTAGACAACAGGCTGATAAATGGCGGTCTCATTGAACGGAATGTGACATTAAAAACAGACATTCTGTGGGCGACCCGATTGTGGAGTTACCTGGGTTTTCTCTAAATAGGATCAAATGCGGAGTGGGCCACACTGCATATTAAAAACACAAGTGGGGTTTAGCGTAGTCGCCTTTTTGTGAGTGCGGGAAAATCCAGACCATGGACCACATCGTACACAGCTACCCACTATATCGCTTTTTTTTGGAAACGTGCAAAAGCTATACAACTGAGTACCGGGTGCTGTGACCTAGATGAAGAAGATCCACTGCTTGTGAGGGACAAACGCAGAAGAAAAATGGGTATCTTTATAAATGGATAACTTACCTATTGTTAAAAAAATATATTTTTTGTTATTTGTCATATAGGAAATATAAAACCTCACGAGCGTAACATATATATTGAAAAAAAATATAGCCACCATACATGATCCGTAATGACAAGCAATTTATCAAATAAAACGTTTAAACATTCTTGAAATTAAAATTATTTATTTTATCACAGCGTAATCTTAAAACAACTTTCATTGACTTTATTTCAACGGTGAGGTGCATTTATTAATAAACATTTTTTATAAATTAATTTAGAGAACGATTACTAAACTTTTTCTGAATCTCCGCTACTTAGTTGGTAGAATCTTGTGTTCCACTACGAGGATTCCTACAAATATAAATTAAGAAGTTCCCAATCAGGTTAAATAGTCTGGTATCAATATTGTCATACGTTACCTCCAATAGTTCTTACCCGAAGGCTCGAATACTGAGAATATAATGTTTTTTTCCCAGCCATGTCCGTATCACCAATTTAGATACTATACGAATGAGTTATCTTTTTTAATGTTAAGTCGGCTTTAAGTCATTAAAAAAAGAAGATGTTCTATCCAAGTAAAAATCGTGATTCCTTTACATTTTCCATATATTGGATTTCTATTCATTCACTTGGCCGAACTCTGGTGCAACAATATAGAACTGCTTTTACTCTGCTCCTTCATTCACAGCTGCCCTACGCTCAGTAGCGAATCCTAACTTTAAAAAATAATTTTATAGTTATTTTATTTGAAATTGAATTTTTCAAAATACTGTTTTTTTTCTATTCATTGCCGAAAATGTTTTAGTCATATACATTCCAGTTATTCTAAGAATAAAATAATTAGGCACTTGACACAGACGTAGAACTTAAAAAATGCATCCAAATAAAACGTCAGTGAAGAGGAAAATAAGACTCGTTAAAATGTCCAATCAACGCGAGTATTAAATTAATCAGTGCAATTCGAAGATATGATACGCTAAAAAAAACAGAATTACCCTAATTCAGTTTAAATACCGTATCAAACAAAAGTTAACTGGACTATAGATATTTAAATATAAAGTACTTACAACAAATATTGTACTCGTGAAAAGCAATAAGGTTTATGTATTTATAAAAAAGTCCTCGATTTTGATACGATGAAAATTATTGAATATTAGAAAATTACATTATTTGTTTGGAGAATTTATATTTTTTTCGAGTATCGTTTGTGAAATAAATTTCATTTTGAAATTTCGTTTTATAAGCGTACCCTAACCGAGAAAAAAATTAAAGATAAGGGGTATTTTTAATATACGGCTTTTGATATGAAAGTCTCCATACTCCTAGAGTTTAATTTGATAGAACGACTGTAATAAATATGCGTTCAAGGTTTTTCAAACATATTTTCAGATGTGCGCTAGATAACCAAGAGAAAGTTATGATCATAGGAACAGTGTCAGGAATAAGACGCAGACGTAGAGCTCTAGCTGAATGGAGAGATTAGGTTAAGAAATTGACTGAGAGAAACCTGAACACTTCCTTGCAAACGGTAAGTAACCGAGAAGAGATAAGTTTTGTAGTAACTAGCACCAACAGTTGGAAAACGAATTTATGCCGTGGAGTTTTTTAAGTGAGTGAACCGTTGCACACTAGCAAATTTACCGGCCACTCTACTGTACTTGATTCAATGGCATACCTAGGTGAGATGATCGGAGAACACCGATATGTTGAGAACACCAACTACACCCCATCTCAGTTATTGAGAACGGCAGAAATGTACCGAGAAAAAAAATACATTTTTTTTAATTGAGTTAGTAAATATAAACGAACACATTTAAACGCAGGATACTTAATCAACTAAGTTTATTATTTTTAACTACAGTTCGGATATTGCACTATTATTCACTCAAGGTGTTCATGTTTACTTTAGACCAATTAAGTTTACTTTATGTTTTCAGAATTCGGAGTAGTTTAAATATTAATGAACACACACAAAAACATACACTTTGTTAGTCAAAAATTCTATACCACTAAGGTTCAATAAGGCAAGAAAAAACAAAAATGTGTATGGACAAATACGATACACGCTCTAATTTGAAAAAATACTTACAATTCCTAATCTGTTAATTATTCTCTCTTTTTCTGTATTAAAATGTTGACCAAAAATGCGGTTCTATTAAAAAATATTCTAACATAAATACAACGATTCGTCGCTATACAAAAAAATGTATTTCTTTAAATCACAAAATATATCATATATGGAACAGATAGATATAATAGTTTCCACAAGCTACCTAGAGATGGAAGCATATACAATTATTGATAATATAATATCTACGTAACCCATCAAATTCAGTTCAAGATAGCTCATGGTACTAAAATCCAAGCAATTGAATCTTCTTCTTCTTCCTGGCACTGCCCCAACTCATTGCCTTGGTAGGCTGTTGGGGTCGGTTCTTCTCGTTCTCAGGCTGTATGTTCTTCAGTTCTGGTCGTCTCGTTCATCTAGGCCGTTTCTCTGCAGGATTTTTTAGCATTGTGCCATCCAGGAGTTCTTTGGTCTTCCTCTGGACGGCTATCGAGGAAGATCCACAGACATTGCCTGATTTACCGTATAGTCTAGTGGTCTCCGTCTTATGTGCCCGTATCATCTCAGCTGTCGCTCTTCCAGCTTTCTGTTTATGTCAGTGACCCCCATGCTACCACGAATGCGTGATCTCTTAATTATATCTTTTAGTGATACTCCTGCCGACCACCTAAGCGTTCCAGCGTTCTGAGCCATACATAATAGCTGGTCTAACGATAGTCTAGTATACCTTTTCTTTTAGTTTAAATGAGTCACAACTGGCTAATATTTCCTCATCCAGTTGCATTGTAGGAGTTGTGGCATTTGGGTCTTCAAATGGCAGATACAGATATTCTGTCATTGAATAATGTTATCATATACAAAATAAATGTAATTAATGGAAAAAATAAGGAGGGAAAGATGAACGGATAGTGTTATTGTAGACGAAATGTGGTGGTGCATGACACAAGCGCGATAGCCCAATTGATAGACCTGTTATCTGGAGAATAATAAATTAAGGATTGAAGTCCTATTTGTGTCTATATCTTCATCTTATTCGTTCCTCATCACAGAAGGTCGTGAACTATGGGATATCAGTATAAAGATTGCAACGACCATATCTCCTTTCCTCTCGGTCACTTACCGTTTACATCGCAGAGTACAAGCTTCCCCCAATTCCTTCACCTGATCATTCCATCTTGCAGGTGCTTGGCAATTATTTTTCCAGGTGCTGGCTCACGTTTGAAAATGAACCTGAAGAACCACAGACTACACTGAAATCATATTGAGGACAGTCACACCTTCACATGTAACTATTAGACTATGGAGACATTTATTCTTCAGGTGGTCCATGGGATTTTAATTATCCGTGTTTCAGCGCTGAACAAGAATATTGAAAATATTAAGATGTGTTTGCAACGAGGTCAAATTAAGTGTCTTACTAAGTAGAATGTTTAGAATATACCTCTTTTCAAGTCCTGCCACTGTATTTCCCACACAAATATTCATAAAATGCCTGCACTATCTTGCACTTCCCTTTGAAATAAATTTGACAACATTTCAACTGAGTGCATTTCACTAGATTTACGTTTTATTATTTCTATTGTTACCGCACGTAGGTGTGCAGCGCAGTATATTGCATTTTTTATCGTACAATTTTGCGTCAAAGCCAAAGCCGCACGAAAGTATCAGATATTTTTAAAAACATTTCGTGTGAAAAGAACACATCATGTGGAAAAGCTTTTTTGCGAAATATGGTGAAATTAACGTTATTGAAGCTGTTTGTAACACTTTGGTGTGCGTTTAATAAAAAAAAGTGAAACAAAAAAGACGTTTATTTTAGAATGAATCACATTTAAAATATTTTGAAAATGCTTTTTGAGCATAAATATGTTTTCTTTAAAGTACAACACAATATGCTTTTTATACATCATACTCGAAAAAATAAGCACTTTTGTTATGAAATCTCAAAGATAAAAGCTTAGTTCATCAATAAAATAAATATCTTTGAAATCCTCACGTATATTTGACATCTTGTTTGAAAACTTATTAGTCTTTTAGGTTTGATTAATTTCGACACGTTAATCGGGCGTCATCTTTAGGAAGCTAGTCCTTCCGCGAGACTGATAACCTCAAAAATATATGTGGCAACTATCACTGGTGCTTGATGTTGTCATGTTATTTTGAGGTATTGCATTCTCATTGTAATGATCATAGTAGGTACTTGATGAGTCTGTCTCTTGTAAGGGTTGGCGAGGTAAGTTTTCTGAGTGTGGGTTGTCACGTAGATGAGAATTTATAGCTGATGGGTGATATCTATCAAATTAAACGATTTCTTCTTTTTGATATAGATCTGTTATCTATTGTTCATTCGTAGGAGGCAAAGCACCAGCTATTTATCCACCATTTAGACGACCTTCCATGCGATGTCCAGTGGGGATCTTGTATGCCGTTACGCATAGAATTTTGTCTCTACTCATGCTATTCACATAGTCAGGTCAATACCAACTATTTTTTCTGATCCATCTAACAATATATTCTGTGTTGCAGGTCTGTCAAATATGAGAGTTTCGGATCCTATCTCTGAGAGATTTTCATCCAACAAACCTTCTAGAGAAGCACCACTGGAGTAGGCAAGTAAGTTACATTTTACCATCGTACGTATATGGTATGTAACAGTACCGCACGTAGACTGGCAACAACACTCGAGTATTATTACCAGGCGAAATAACAAACCAAACTAGATAACTTTTTGTTTCAATAGGGAATGCTTTGTTGCAGTGGTTGAACCCGAAATTCCTGGATAGAAGTCAAGCGTCTTGCCAACTAAACTACGAAGGTCACCTACTTCCATATAAGAAGACCTATGATATGCAAAAGTCTGTCTCTATGTGCACATTTTTAGAAGGTCTTACCTAAATTTATGATCGTTTATGAACACTACACCTTAAGCAGAATGTATTATACTATAACATATTAGAAGATTTACAAAGGTTTCTTTGTAGTTCGTCTTCCTTTGGAAAGTTTTCTGCGATTTTCTTACCAAATATGTTTTTCTGAACATATGCAAATGTAGGGAAGTACCCAATTTAATTACTGCAGCCACTAGCTTCCTATACTTATACTCAACTTATATACGAGTATATTTATTTTGTAGTACACTAGTATTGGTTCGAGTCCCGAGGGGAAGTGTCTTGAGGAAAATTTGTTCTCGAAACAGCGCTGTATAAATTAAATCTAAATATATTATTATAAGAGACATAAAATATTTAATTTTAATGTCATGGTATGTAACAGTGTTAATGTCAATGTTTAATTTGATTTTATCTCAATAAATAAGAAAATCGTCAGTTTATTCTGATAATCATAAATTCTACAAATACTTTGAACAATATAGACTTCAAAAATTAATTAAAAAATCTTATAAATTTCTTCAAGAATCTCCCTTGGAATTGGCTCCATTCATTCATACTTCACCCCTCGAGCCGACTGCTACCCATTCAGCTGGAAGGCAAACAGTGGCGTTCTATGGTGATGTTAAACATTTATTATTTGCCCTATAGAATTGAATTCCTCGCCAGCACACTGCAAGTCTATGGAAGAATCTTCGGACTCGATTGCAGTGTGAAAAATGCACTCCAATGAACTGAGAGCCTTTTCATATTGGGGGAAAGGTAAAAGCATTGGACTGAGTTTTCAAAAAGTACTTTTTCAATTAAAATGTAAAGTTGAAAATATTTTTTAAGTATCAATTAAATGCCGGTGGTTCATGGAAGACGGATTTTTTTGGTGTTCTCACTTTTTGAATTCGATTTTTTATTTATGTAACTCGTGCTGGTATTTTCTGACCGTATTTCAGCTGAATATCTCGTTTTTACATTTTTAAATAAATTAATTAAAGGTTTCGACAGTAAATTTGTGTTAACTTTCAATTTAACGAAAAATAACTTTGTTATTTCACTAATTCGCGGGCATGTAAGAAGTAAAACAATTAAATAATTATATAATATTTATAGTTAAGGCAAGGCATTAACGTTGTGGAGGTTTGAAGACATTGTAATTTGTTTGATCACCACAAAAAGTGGAATAAACAGTATTTGATAAAACAAATTACAATAAATAATTTATTGTAAAATATTTTTCAATTAAATAAGGAACGTGATATTAAGCAAAATTTTAAGTATGGTCAAAAATAAGCTACTTACAATTCAGATATATTCTAAGATTTTCAAGGATGTCTTCATCTTCAAGGCGATGTCAATATTCGGTCAATAGGTTTTTTTAATATCACCTTGACGATGAAAGCTGCAACTCTTTCGAAAAGTCAGCCATCATTTCAACCAACTCAACGTAGTAACAGCTTTGAAAAAAAATAAACTTACTTAAAATTCACTCTTCAGTGTATTTAAGAGTGTGTTGATCTGTTATTTACGAATTTGTTATTAACAAATTAAAATATTGGAAATGTGGGTAATTTCAGATATGAGAAATATATTAAGCCTTATTATATATACAAAATCTATACAACCCTCATTTTACTAGTTAAAATATATTAAATGCTACATGGTATTATTTTGTATGGCTTGTAAGTTTTTTTTTCTTTTCATGTAGTTTGACTGTGGAATTTTAGTAAATTGATACTATTATATTTAATAAATAAAAGAAAAAATCTATGATTTGGATCCTTTTTACACAAGCACGTCTTAATAACTTTGAAAATATTCACTGGTTTTAAATAAATTGATCAAGTGCTTTTATAAATTTCGTCAAATCCTAAAGTTCTCGACCTGACTAATATGGATGTATACCGATTTACGTGAAAAAAAAAATCAAAAGTGATCACCGCAGCGTTTGACAATTTTTAAAACAATACTTTGGATATTTTTTTCAGAGCTATTAGAATAATTTATTATTCTAAAAAGATATTGATCTACAAAAACCTTTTTTTTTACTCTTGGGCTGGAATTTTAAGAACCTTACAACGTATTTTATAATTAATCAAATAAGAAAAATTCTTAATAAAGCAAATTCTAAAACAAGCACTATTAAATTGCTAGTAGTCATCAATAAGTACTAATTATTACCGCAAGTAATTATTATTAAGCTGATAGTAATCATCACATGAGGAGTTCATGTCATTGTCTTTAGTTGTGTAGTTGAACTTTCAACTATGTAAGTATGTTAGCTGTTGATATTAAGAAGTACTTCGAGCAATATATCGATAAGAATACATTTTTATGTACCTTCACGCCGTCTCCCTTTTGAAGGAAGAATGGAGAGAGCGCCATAATTTAATACAGCGACACATATCATTCACCTTTTCTACATTCATTACCTTCTCATAAAGCTCCTGCGATTTATCCGACTTTTTACATTTCCTGTATCAAAATATTACATCATACAATTGATCCATCCACACTTTTCTTTCTCTTCTCTACAACGTCTTAAACTCACATTTGAACTGTTTATTTGTTTTGTTAATCCTTTATCATTCATTCCACGAACGTAAAAATAACACAGTGTTCCTCTTCATCTTACTTAACGAACACATCAGCCTTAAGTTTACTTTCATCCCTAATTATTTCAATAAGTTTTTGTCAGCATATCGTAGTCTAATACAACATCCTTGAAAACTTACATACTTTCCGGCATAACTATCTGCAAAACTTTTAAAATAATATTCTCGTTGTATTTATGTGGATAGTTTATAAAATAATTAGTATATTTCAATGTGGTTATCTCTTACAACCAGCCAAACAAAAGCTTAACGGTATCAATAAAGCTACAATTATTTAAAATAATCTGCCAACAAATATTATGCCAAATTAAAATTCAGTGCTAAGCATTGTTATTAAAAACCTTAATGATTTTGACTTAAACCAAAGTAAATACGAAAAGTAAGAAAAACGTAATTTTATTTAGTGTTTCAAAATTTTATTCGTAATAAATGAATAAATTTTCTTTCGTTCAAATTTTGAACTTCCCCTCTGTTTACGAACAATGGACCGTTGAAGTCTTTTTGCTCAAAACTCCGAACAAATTTTCTGGGAATCGCTGGAAAGGAAAAATTACGAACAGATGTTAGATTTTCCTGCTAAATGAGTTTGTTCTCGCTAGATAGCAGCGCAAATTCAGTCGAGAGCTCAGATAATTTTGTATGAAATACGAAATTGTTATATGTTTCAATAATACTTTAAAAAACATCAACCTTCTTGAAGAAAACCGATATTTGATCAAGTGTTTGGAATCACTAAATGTCAATGATTAGTATTATATATATGAAAACAATTTTATATTATTGAACTTACCAAATATAAGGGAAATTATTATATCGTACAGTACAACCTGTCACGTTTATTACTATAAGGGAATCTCTTTCAACCAACCAGAAATATGTTGAAGAGGCATCTATTAAAAACCAAAGTAAAACTTTTGATATCAGCGAGAGTCAAACCTGCAACACCGGGCTGGAAAACAGGTCCTATACAAAATAAGCAGCAAGGGTGTCAATTTATTCGAAAAAGTAATAAAATAAAGGAAGTTGTTTAAGCAATCATTATTATTATTGTTATTACAATCTTATATAAATAAAAATGGTAAACTTGAAGTCTTCAAATGAGTATCAGAAACTTTTTATAATTTCATGGGGAATGCTTTATTCCTCAACGTTTAGTCTGAAGAAGAACTGTCGGCTGTGTAGCACCGGCATCCAGTCTTTTTTTTTACTTTACGGCTTTAAAACTTGGCATGCTACCAAGACACAAGAGAGAGAACATCTCAATTTACGAACAATGACTTGAAGAATGAAACGGTTCGGTTTCAGACACTGCGGTAGCCCCTAGCCTCAAGATTAAAAGTTTATTGCTGGGAGTGGTACATAACTTAGCCAAAAAAATAGAAAAAATTAAATGCTCGGTGCCAAAGGAATCGAAGGAATTTCGATTGTAAAAGTGCATAGAAATAAATTGGTGATTAATCCTCGAAATTCATTCTAGCTTGACTTTTTGACATATTCTTCATGTGCCGTATTAGGTTTCCATGACGTTGATGATAACTCTTTAGAATATATCTTTGTCTTTGTCGGTACGAAACAGGTCCTCAAATGTCTAAGTACCTCTCCATTCACGAATGTTGCGTAATCCGTACAAGCGCATCTACCGATCCCGAATAAACCATCGATTGTGCCCATCAATATTAATTTCAGAGGTTGGTATTTTTTTCCTCCCAATATCACGGTATTGAAGATATATTATGTTGTGTTACTGATGACAGAGCATATAGACTCCTTGATAGTCCTTGACTACTCTCCATCCCCCTCTGCACTCCGCAGCTTGAAAAGCAGTTGTTAATGATAGACCTATTGCGTCTCTTACTTGGTCAGACCAACGCATTCGGACTTTTTTTCTTGTCCATCATTTTTCTACGCTTCCGATGACTAAAAACCTCTCCAAACTGTCTACATGGCCACTACACAGATTGGGTAATCAATATGGGCATTACATGAATTTTCGTATGGCTTTTGCTACTTACAGGAGTAATGTGAAGAAGGTATACTTTCCGAGAGGAATTGATTGAATTGTATCCATGAATTTGTTGTGTTGTTCGACTTTCACTGTTTTTCGCTATTGTACAAGTACAATATAATACTGCTTAAATGTCAATGTGTTGTTGTTTTTAATTTTTTAAATCAAAAAGGTTCTTTGATAGTTGAAATAAATTAATAGATAAGTTTTATACTCGTATATCAACCGTTTTACTAATGGAAATTTTAATACTATAAAACGTCTATATATATATATATATATATATATATATATATATATATATATATATATATATATATATATATATATATATATATATATATATATATATATATATATATATATATATATATATATATATATATATATATATATATATATATATATATATATATATATATATATATATATATATATATATATATATATATATAGACTCTCAGAACTCAAACGGTTAAGTATGTACGAATTAAACATTTCAATTTTTGTTACGTTGAATTCGTATGTACGTACTTGGTATAATGAGATATGTCCTTAAACTGACTTTGTGTGGGTGACATCGTAGGTGATATTATTGAAAATGTGGGTGGTATTTTACGTCACATCAGTACCTATTGAATAGTAGTACTTTACTTAAAATATATCTCGTTTTCTACATCAAATAATTAACTATTTAAATATCTTATAATATTTCTCGTTTTGTACAATAAAAATAAACGATAATGGAAGTGAAATTAATAAATAAAAAATATGTATTTTTGATTTTCCACTAGTTAATAGAGCACATTACTACACAGACACTCCAAGATTACTTCCTTTACGTAGACAATTCAAGATACTGATGCGTTGCTATTGTTAATAAAGTATTTCATTTTAGGAGTGCAATAATAATTTCATTAATTTACACACAGCGCACTTATTTATTACTCATAAGTTTCTGGTTGGATCTTCAATGATTAAAAAAAATCCAATTCACGTTAAACATGGTAGAAGTTGTTGATAATACGAGTATACTATCTGTCGTTGTAAGAAGCTGTGTAAGCACCATTTGTATACCTCTGAACAAACTATTTAATAAATCTCTTATGTGACTCCGATAGATGGAAAGTGTTATTTTTAAACCAATGTAATAAAATAAGGATAGATATGATGTGTGTAACTATCGACTTATCTGTTTGCTCTCAATTATATCAAAGGTTTTCGAGAGTCTAGTATTGGATCATTTTTTTAGTAAATTACGGCTTTTAATAGTGCCTTATCAGCATGGTTTCTGTCTTGGAAATCTACCGCTAATCTATTGCTTGCTTTATACAAATTACGTGTCAAAGGCGCTGAATTATGGTAGTCAAGTTGATATTGTATCATATATACAGACAGGATTGATAATCGGATTTAAATTTCTGAAGTGTCTTATCTCTCGGCATTTTATTGTATTTTATTGTATTGTATTATTAGATCTCGTTCTACACCTGCTCGACATACTACCGCGGTGTTCTATATACTATGATACAAAAATTTTGAGTATTCTCTGATGAATCTACATTTCAAACATTCTGGTCATCTTTATATATAACATATCTTAACGCATAGGTATGTATATGTTTATGGTGTATGTATTTTTAAAGCTGTTGTTGCAAAATGCTCAACCGTATTAGCGAGATTATTGAACCTAACTTAATGCGTATACATCTAAGGTAAATTTTGCACCGTTTAATAATTAATTACTCTAATGGAGCCGCCATCGTCCTCAGTTTGAGGACGCCGTAAAGTACGTCCTTGGCTAATTGATTTTCCTGGAACTCTCAGCCACCTCAACTCCTAAACCTTTCATCGGCTTTGTCCGAACTTTAACCAGCACACTGTGTGCACGGACCACAGATTTATTTTGGTTTAATAACTTTTCACAAAAGCTGTCATTATTATGTTGTGATGGTGATAATTTGATTTTCAAACCAATTTCATATGTCAATTTTATTGATTTTTCAATGAAAGTGTAATTATTAAATGTATCCATTGCAATGTTGGAATTTTCATTTGTTTCCCTTTACTTATTTTATTAATTTCAAACGTTGGAAATTAACTTCTTAGCAATTTTATTACACTACAACTTTATAATTTTACATAAAGCCATTTTTTCTTCATGTGCCATATCTGGCCTCCCTGACGTTGACAATCACTTTTGAGAAAACATCTCTTTGGAGGTATCAAATAACTCCTCAACTGTTTGGGTATCGGTTCATTTGCGAACGTTCGGTTACAAATGAAGGTATTCTATAAAATAGATGAATCCATTAAAGGAGTAAACAGTATCCTCTTTAAGTGCTATATTTAATAAGACCCAACACTGGAAGGTATGGAGACGTATGGTGTGCCGAATTTGAGATATAACATAGGACCACTACGAGATATAACATAGGACCACTACGAGATATAACATAGGGCCTCTACGAGATATAACATAGAACCACTACGAGATATAACATAGGACCACTACGAGATATAACATAGGACCACTACGAAATATAACATAGGGCCTCTACGAGGTATAACATAGGACCACTACGAGATATAACATAGGGTCTCTACAAGATATAACATAGAACCACTACGAGATATAACATAGGACCACTACGAGATATAACATAGGACCACTACGAAATATAACATAAAGTCTCTACGAGATATAACATAGAACCACTACGAGATATAACATAGGGCCTCTACGAGATATAACATAGGACGACTACGAGATATAACATAGGACCACTACGAGATATAACATAGGACCACTACGAGATATAACATAGGACCACTACGAAATATAACATAGGGCCTCTACGAGATATAACATAGAACCACTACGAGATATAATATAGGACCACTACGAGATATAACATAGGACCACTACGAGATATACCATAGGACCACTACGAGATATAACATAGGACCACTACGAGATATAACATAGGACCACTACGAGATATAACATAGGACCACTACGAGATATAACATAGGACCACTACGAGATATAACATAGGGTCTCTACGAGATATAACATAGAACCACTACGAGATATAACATAGGACCACTACGAGATATAACATAGGACCACTACGAAATATAACATAGGGCCTCTACGAGATATAACATAGAACCACTACGAGATATAACATAGGACCATTACGAGATATAACATAGGACCACTACAAGATATAACATAGGGCCTCTACGAGATATAACATAGGACCACTACGAGATATAACATAGGACCACTACGAGATATAACATAGGACCACTACGAGATATAACATAGGACCACTACGATCAGCATTAAACACGCAATGAAGAAGGAAGTTTTCAAGATAAATTCTCAGAATATCCTTCATTATTATGTCTTTAAATTATTCGTTGTATACTATACAAACTGGCGTGTTTATTATGTCTTTGAATTATTCGTTGTATACTATACAAACTGGCGTGTTTATTATGTCTTTGAATTATTCGTTGTATACTATACAAACTGGCGTGTTTATTATGTCTTTGAATTATTCGTTGTATACTATACAAACTGGCGTGTTTATTATGTTTTTGAATTATTCGTTGTATAATATACAAACTGGCGTGTTTATTATGTCTTTGAATTATTCGTTGTATACTATACAAACTGGCGTGTTTATGATGTCTTTGAATTATTCGTTGTATACTATACAAACTGGCGTGTTTATTATGTCTTTGAATTATTCGTTGTATACTATACAAACTAGCGTGTTTATTATGTCCTTGAATTATTCGTTGTATACTATACAAACTGGCGTGTTTATTGATATGCGGAAAAATCTTCAAACCAACCAGAAATATATAAAACAAGCCTTAAGTAGAAAAGATATTGGAACCCTTTTAAAGAAAAATCTGGATTCCCACAGGAATCTAACCTGTAACCCCGAACTAGAAGGCCTGTGTCTTACCAACTACGACAAGGAGGTCGATTTCAAGATAAGTTTACAGTAGAGATTTTAATTTCGTATCTTTATCCAGAATGTTAAAGTTTGGCGTTATTTTGAAATTCTTTCAGAAATTTTATTCCATTTCTAAAGCGAGTACAAAAATGTCGTCCACGTTAAAATTTTCAATTTCGATATTGCGTCGGCGTTTAAGAGTTTCAAGAATTAATATCAGCTTGTTCGATACAGCCCGGCCGAAATGGTTAACCGACCTGATTCGCTTTATAATTAAAAAGGATTTTCGATTTGGTGTTTTTCATATTGTTACTTTGACCCAAAGCAATGGGAGGTAAAAAAATGTTTCAATACGCCGCCGATAGGAGGAACAAAACGTATAATATAATACATAGATTTTATAAATGTAATCGCTGAAATAATCCCCCCGTGATTGGGATGGTTTAATTTAAACTTGATAAAGACAAACGAGATTTCGATTTTTCATCAAGAGTGAAAGGGGGAAAATTGCGAGGGTAACCTTTTCCAAAAAAAAAATATTTTCACCAAAATGTATTTTTGCTCGTATTTTATGATGAATTTTAAAATGCGGATATAACAATATCTTGAACGATTATTTGTTTGATTTTGAAAAAAAAAAAACTAAATGTAATTTATACACATATAACATATCTCGCCATTTCCCATGTTGTGAAAGAGAGAGAGAGGATAGAGCGCCAAAGTTTTCTATCACGACATACTTCCTTAGCCTCCTTCATATCCAAAAATATTCTCATTTAGCTCATTCTGTTTCTCTTATTTGGGTGCAGAGACAAGCGTCTAATCAAATATTCTCATTTAGCTCATTATGTTTCTCTTATTTGGGTGCAGAGACAAGCGTCTAATCAAATATTCTCATTTAGCTCATTCTGTTTCTCTTATTTGGGTGCAGAGACAAGCGTCTAATCAAATAGAATCCCATTGATCGAGCCTGCGGGCTTAAAGCCACTGGAGAAGGCACGAAGTTCGTAGTTTGTAATCACACGATGTTTTCAATACTGCCGCACATGATGAGATATCAACACTCGTACACGTTAAACGCATGTGGATATTCTTACCAAACGAATTTTTTTTACCAGACTGGGACTCTTTTTACTCTATTTTTTTAGGTACCAGAGAGAACTGAATCCGAAACCTCCAGGTAGAAGTCGAGTGTCTTACCTACTTGTCTACGGAGTTCGTCAAAGTTTCCAATGAATAAGTTTTGAATAAGGTCCACATTCACATACTGAATACTAAATATTACTCAGACTGTGTAGACAGTTTGCAATAGTACAGTTCTTTGGCATAAGATAACATGACCTTCGTATCTTCATTAAGTCCACATTCACATACTGAAAACTAAATATTACTCAGACTGTGTAGACAGTTTGCAATAGTACAGTTCTTTGGCATAAGATAACATGACCTTCGTACCTTCATTAAGTCCACATTCACATACTGAATACTAAATATTACTCAGACTGTATAGACAATTTGCAATAGTACAGTTATTTGGCATAAGTTTTTATTTCCAGGGGGTGCTCGACTGTGATGTGTTTTGTTGTGAATTTCTGTCATAAATATATATGATTTTTTTAAATCAATTTCCCATTGCTTTTCAGCACAGTTTACGTCGAGGCCTACTCATTTACTTTTGTCTGATTGGTTGGAAGAGATTGCCGCCTGGCAATAAGCCCACCGGCTTGATTGTATTTGCAATAAAAGTGTTTATTAAATAAATGATAAATAAATAAATGGTTTGGTTCCGCAGTACACGATAGATCTATATATGCGTTAGAAATGTACTCTCTGGAAACCATATATCAGAGTGTTACCCGTCTGATTAATATCGGACGAACAGACCGAACTTTAGCATAGAATAGACGAAGTGTAAACGACTTGTCACAAAGAGGCATTCAAATCGATTTTTAAATTCACACTTTTTGTGAGATCATCATCACCAGCATTACGCCTTATCCCTACTGAGGTTGGTCAAAAAGAGCCCATCTCTACTTCAATCGATTCTAACACACATATTTCGCTTGTGCCATGTTGATACACGGCATCATATATACTCACATATTTATTATAATATAAAGGTTTTTTTACTTTCCCATCTTTCAAAATTGAAATTGTTTGATCATGCCACGTTTTTCTAGGTCTTTACAAACTTATCGTACTTTTTCTTTACTATTCCTGTAGAATAATTTATAAATCTTATTTCATCATCATCATTATCAACCAGGGTCGATCCACTGCTAGATGAATGTCTCCCCAAATTGACTCCAAATATTTCGGTTTTTTGCTCCTTGATGCCATGTGATGCTGCCATGCTTCCTGATTTCATCTATTCAGCGTACCTTCGGACTTCTTCTGTGCCTCTTTATGCCTCTTAGGTATCATTGGATTATTTCGGATGTCCATCAGGAGCCTGACATTCTGGCTACGTGTCCTGCCCATTGCCTTTTCATTCTTTTGCACACCTTTATAACGTCTTCTACATTTGTTATATTTCGAATCCAGGAGTTCCGTTAACGCTTATTTATGAGGCATTATATAAAAACGTAGACAAAATAAGAATAACATTTTGACAATAAATAACGTTAGATAAATACACGAAAATTTTAATGTAAAACACGATTGCATAATTTATGAATTTTGAATCTCCATTATTTAATGATCATAATAGTTGAATGCAGAGTTCAGGTCACTGAAAGCTTTATGTTAAATTCATATCTGTGAACCCCTTTATTTAAATTGTATAGTAATACGATATGCAATACAAATACAATAATTAAAGCATCGAGCTCATATATGTTAGGATCCCCTGTGGTCGAATGTTCACTGTTATACTAAAATATATTTAACTTTACTGTAGTTTGTTGTTTGACAATTAAGAGAGAATAATTGACACTGTCGTTTATGATGTTTGATTCATTTTATGTAATTCTATTTTCACCTTTGTATAATATTTCCTGTTTACTTCTATTGAACGTTTCATTTTATTTTATTAAGTGGTTTATTTGTTATTATGAGACTAAAATGTGAAAATAAAAGTAAACGTATTTATTTATTTTATTTAAACGTTTAAGTAACCTTTTTGACATAAAGATTGAAAGAAATAAACATTGACGTGTAATCATTGTTGTACTCGTACAATAAGTGAAAACGGTACAAGTCAAATAAAACAACGAAGTCAATTTATACAATTCAATCAATTCATCCCGCCAAGAACAACTTCTTCACTTTACTCCTGTAAGTAGTCAAAGGCATATGAAAATGCATGTAATGCCCATATTGGTTACTCAACCTGCTCAGTCTTGCTACGCAAGAGTTGTACAAATATTAAGTTAGAACCACTTCAGTATATAACAAAATATTTTTCCGAGTGAACCTATAAGGAACACGTGTCATGAAAAGCTGAATTGTGAAATATAAGCTGACAATCTTAATCAGTAATGAGGGGTCAAAATATTTCTTCTATCTGACAAGTTTGTTAGCCTTATCACTTTCAACGACAGATCATAATCTACAAATCGCAGTTATTGGATATTAAATTTGATATATGAATGAGAAACGAAAGATGAAAGACAGTTAAGGAATTCCGCTATTTCGATAGTGTTTTCTAAGTGATGGTCGAGTTACGAGGGATATTGAACGGCGTGTAGGGACTAAAAACAAAGACAGTAGGCAATAAAACATATTTAATATGAAAAGTATCAAAATCTGCTGCGGTGATAGTCCACAACAGTATTATAATACCATATTTGATGTGTGAAGTAAAACGTGGATGTTGCCGATTAAGAAAGGCCTTGTTAAGTAAGGTAAATAGTACTGTGAGAACAAATGAATGAAGAAAGACTAAGAAATCAAATTCATACCGTGCAATTATAAGTAGAAAGCGTGGTATTAGAAAACCAAGGAAAGTATAGTTCGATCAAGGGAATAATATGTTAAATGAAGCAAATATACAAAGTTGATATATTTGTACATATAGAACGAATAAATTAAGAAAGACTAATTGAACAAATACAGGGAAAATGTGGGTGGAAGGCATCGTAGACGTTAGATCAATAAATAATATTTTGAAAATAGGAAATACAAAACTTCAAAGAAATCATAATATTTTTTTGAGGTTTATGGATGTAGATGAGGCGAATAGGTAAGTTGCGATCGCGATGTCTGATAATCTGTCATATTTAACTACCCCAGTAGAAAAATGTATTGATGGTACGTTTGAAAGGAATTTCATAAATTAAAGTACGGTTGAATCACGAAATCCATGATTCTTAAAATGTCTATTTTTTAATAAATTATATGAAATCTGCATTGTTGTAAATTGTTTTTTTTTTTATTTGTTTACAGCATAATCGAATGCCTGGGTTCTATTTTTATTAGTGTCTGATTGATTTAAAAAGGGGTTCTGGTAATTAAAGTATACAGTTTTATTTTCGTACGGAGTATACTATAAACATTCACCTTTCAAAGCACAGATCATATGTCCAAGAAAATCAATATCGGGAAATGGAAATCAAAAATTTAATTTAAATTACACATAAAAACCAGGAATTTTATAATTTTCGCAATTATTTGTTGTATCATTTGTAATGACAGAGGGGCTTACCTGCAAAGATTTTTTTAACTTAGAAAAATGAGTGTTCATATTTAAGGATTTTTTGGTTGGGACAGATATTATCACCCTGAAAATTTTGCATGGCACGATGTTTTGTTTGAGTTTCATTTTGACAAAATTCAACACATTTAATCATTTTAATAAAATTGTTTTAGTAGGACTCAAGTCTGGGAAAGCGGTCAATGTGATGTTTGACTTTACTAATATCTCGTTCATACCATAAATGTGCACTTAGAATGTTGACTTAGGTTAATAATTCACATAATTTACCATAGTATCCTGAAATTGTATTCTGGACTCAAAATATTTGTTTAGTACTCGTAAGTCAACAAGGATATTGTGAATAATTCCTCAGTATTACTTTGAAAATAACGAGATTTGGACAAACAACATATGTGATTTAAATAGTGTATATATGAGAAAATATAAAATGAAGTAAGGAAAGGTTAAATAAATTACTCTGAGATGGTTTGGGCATTTAAAAAGTATTAATGAAGATACACTGATAAAATAATTATACCACTAAAGTCCAAAGTTAATGGTCGTAACAATTAAGAGACAGCGGACATGCCCAGTGCATGGTAATGTAATGTTACAGTTAAAATTTGATACCTCTTACTTCAAGCCAAGACTTATAGGGCATGCTCTGCGGAAGCACTTTCGGTCTTAACGGGACTCGCTCCGTTGGATCTGGAGGTCCAGCGATGCGACGCGATTATCCGTCCGCCTTCACCCTTTGCCTGGAATTACCCTTCACGTGATTTCTAAAGCCTCTCTAGCTGCCTAGTTGTTGAATTGGTAACATCGTTTGTCGTTTTCCTCTGTGGGAAGGGAACTCTTTCCTTGCATCAGAAACCCAAACTATTGAACTACCCAATTTCTCTCTAGCCATGGAAGATTTAATGGCAAACTATTTAGTTTAAATCTTGTCATTTGCCCTGTTACAATTTTTGCGGTCATCTGGATCAATCCGCAGAGTACATCTTGTGGTACTACAATGATTGAGACTCCACTCAGTCTTGCATCGGTTCATCTTCGGACCAATAGGCTACTCCGATCTAGTGACGTCAATGGATGGTTTTGCTACATTCGAAACTTCCTGTGAAAGTACTGGCAACCTGCTGGGAGGTTTGAATTCCAGGTCTTAAGCCACTTTATATGTATATTTACCGCGCTGCAAGTAATTTTCCTTTCCCCGTGATGTCAAACCTTAAATCACTTATTTTCACACTTAGGTGTGTCGCCATCGTAGGAGTCCCTTTTAGCAGCGTCTTCTTCATCACTACGTGATGTCGCGCTCAGAAAAAAAGAAGATTACGATATTCTAGCGTAGATCGTGATAACAATGTGGGTTGAGGTGGGATCGAACTGAACTGAAACCGACACCGGCCACGCCCAGGTCAGGTGATGTTAAGGATAAAATTTGATACATCTAACTTCAATAATGTCAACTAAAACCGATAAAAGGCGTGTTGTTTCATATTATTCTGAAATGTTAAAAATTGAATTTCGACGGTAATCAAGTTTTTTTCAAAAAATTTAACAACGTTTTGATGCTAACGTCGTATAATTTCTGTCCGGCTTCCCCTTATTTTGAAAGAAACTTAATAATCACTCGATATCACATTTTTAACAACAAGTATTCCGTCGGCCTTAATTAACATACTACTGAAATTAAAGGTATCAAAGCTTAACTGTAACATCACCAGACTACATCTTCTCATACACCCTCTAACTTATTCAAGTCTGAATCTTTTGGACTATGATGGTACCTTTTAAAAGATGAAATTTGGACAGACAATGTATATGCTTTTCACAGTCTATATATGACAGAATACGAAAGGAAGGATTAATGTAAACTGATGACTATTAAGTAAAACATTTATAAATATAAGTTAATGGACAACGTCGTAAAGCAAAGAGGGACTAAGGAAAGTGGGGTGGAACCAAATGAATGGTATTTTGAATGAAGGAATTCTTAAGCCAGATAAATCAAAGGATATTTGTAAGAATATGGATGGATTTGGAAAGAAAGTAATATGTCTGTGGCGGTTGAGAAAATTTCGCGTTTAGCTTAACTGGAAAGGAAAATTTATAAATAATATAAACCTACTTACTCGTAGATGAACGCTACGGCATTTGACATTTCAGTAGATATTGTAATACGAGTACCTCTTTTCACGTTTGACATTTAAAACTCCCAATAAAGCCAAGTTACATAACTAGGTTAATTAAAGATTTGATAAAATATAATGATTTATTGGTTAATTAAGGTTAATTAAAGAATTTATAAAATATAATTATTTATTAGCGTGTCTTAGTACGATAATAGCCTTGGCCTAGTTGGTAAGAAGGGGGTTCATAGGTTCGATTCTCGTTGGTACTCGGGATAAAATATATAAAAAAGGATCCCAGTCCTGTAAATGATTTCGTATGGTAACCATACTTACATGCGCTAGACGTGTGCAAATGTTATTGTCTCTTCACGTGCGGCTGTACTACTATAACTGCGAGTTAGGTGCCAACTCTATTGGTTCTAAAATTTTGATAACTTCTTTATTTAATGTATTATCAGCAATTTATGTGTTTTAGAAGTGTTATTTAAATATATTTTGTACATACTATGTTGCTGTTAAAAAACCTATATTTATTTAAAATTTTAAGATTCGAATAATGGGGCTGAAGATAATGTTGGCTCTCGGACAAACTCTTCAACATGTCCGCATCGCCAATTTTGATATATTATAGGCAACCAAACTAATGTAAAAATACGTATAAGATGGGTTACTCGTATTTATGTATATGAATTTCAAATTTGAGAAGGAATTAGAAGACATTTTACGACATATGCTTTTTTATCTCAGAAGAGAATATCTCAATGGAGAACGCAGCGAAGAGTTATCTAAGTATCCAAAATATGCAAACCATATTAAACTTTTGACGGTATGCATTTAAAGAAGCGTCAGTACAAAAAGTTGAGAATCCATCGTGTTATTCTTATTCAAAGTTCTGCAATATTAGAAGCACTTAGTTTTTATGTTCTCAATATTAAGAACCGTGCAAGAAATCATCTTCTACTCAATGAATCAACTTGCAGAATAAAAGTAAACGCTCAATGACGTGCGGTTTAAATAAATTGCGTCAATTGAATGGTACAGTGGATGTTTTCTCTAGTAGTATGAGAAGAATCAAATTAAATCAAAACCAAATTACATATAAAGAAAAATCCTTATAATGTGCAGAAATAAGAAAAGAAAAGAGTAAAAATGTTACGGTTACAATTTTTTTTTAATTCACAATGTAACGTGTGAAATTAATCTATTTAAACATTACAAGTTCCTCTCACTCGTAAACATGCATATGCAGGTTCACTAACTTCTCGACATTCGGCAAATTTAATCCAGTATTTGTCCCTAGTATGCAGACGGGGGTGAATTCCCCGCCCAAGTGCGCACCACTCAAGGCACCTCTATTCTCTGCAGTACTGCATGATGCGCTTCACTGCTCTGTGATTGTAAACTGCTGCACCCACTGCATTTGGCAACAATGCACTAGATGATAGTTTGATTTCGTCTCCAGACAATAAATATGGAATTGGAAATGAATTATTATGATACATTTAGAAAATAATTATGTATTTATTTAAAAGCTAAAAGTCGTTTTGGAATTACATTAAAGTCAAATTATAAATATATATTTAAGACGAAAAATGAAGTGAATTCAAAATAAATTTCTCTTTGGTGTTAATTATTTTTGAAAAATATAAAATTTGTAAGAGTTGAAATGTTTTACATATAATATTACATATGAAAGTAAAATCCTAGAACGTATTTATTTAATGTAAAATAAATGCGGTAGAAGTGAGAAAGAATTTAGATTAAAAGAAGATGCAGTGATTAAGACAAAGAAAGGAGTATTAAGATGGTTCATTGAAGTAAGGAAGTATACGATTATATGAAACAACTCATAAGAACCACTATATAAATTCAGACTGAATGGTATCAGAAAATTAGCTTAAAACCGAGATATCCATATTGAAAAACAAATTAGATATTAATCGAATTATTGGTACTAATAATGCTGCCTCTTATGTTTTAACAGATTTCTAGATTTCAACGACATACTCGTATTTAGATACGAGAATAATACTTTTTCCACACTAAAAATTGTCACGAGTAAGTTTAAATATCTCATAGACATTCATACTAGTACACCGTTTCCCTGTCGCAGTAAATAATGAAGACAGAGCGTCAGATTTTCTTATCTCGCAACACGTCATTCGCCTCCTATACATCTATACAACTTGTCATACAGCTCCTACGATTTCTCTAACTTTAAATATTTATTTCTTCCAAAACATAATTCACTTGATCTAATATATTTTACTTGTTCTTCTATCACATCTTCAACTCACATTTGCAATACGTATTCGTTTTATTAGAATTTAATCATTCATTCGTTCTACATTCCCAGACCATCTCCGAATCCTCTTCGTCCTACTTCTTACATATACATCTACATTACATATTCTACATCCTCTTCATCTTACATCCTCATCTTCATCCATCAGTCTTGAGTTCAAATTAATGCTTAGTCACATAGTGTCACCTGATCTCAGTATTTACTCTGCTCCTTTGAATATTTTTCCGCATCCACGTTTTACTCTCATACTTCAAAGTATGTACTAAAATACTATTGCGGACTAACGTCTTAACAGATTTTGATACCGTGTGGTTTGAGTATATATTTTAGTTCCCCGTTTACTTTGTTTTATATCAATCGTTTAAAATAACATTACCAATTAAAAATTTATTTCAACACAACACATGAAATGAAACGAAAGGAACTAAAGAACTGTTTCTTAAAGCTATGAAAAAAATGGATCATTTATTTTCTTAGGGGATAGTGTGATATACGAGTATTTTGTCTTTCAGTTTCAAATAAAATGGAATAAAAAATAATCTAACGGAATAAAAAAATACTACTAGTTTATTTCCAATGTTTGAAAAGAATAAAAAAAAACGTGAAAAGAAAAACTTCCGGGACTTTTTGGCCTTATCTCTCACTTTTGTTTATCTTTGAGGAGGCCTTAACTCCTGTGTATTTGAACTTGACAACCTTATTCGGGATTTTCTCAAATAGCAATTTGACATTTGAAATATATTGTTTTTGTCAAGGATCATTTCTTTCGTTTCACGAATATTTTTCACTTTTGCCTACCTACAGTTTATTTTGCCTACCTACAGTTTATTTTAAAACATTTTTTTCCCTTTTAATTTGTCGCCTGACAGATTTCAAAAAAATCCCCCCCTTTTGATTAAAAACACAATTCTAGTCGTTTGTTTGAATTTTTGTTTATATTTTTCGGGTTGAAAAAAAAATATTTTCATTGTTTTGTTTCCAACGACAAAACTCTTTACATTTTAATTTGCATACAAATTTAATTTGCATACAAATGTCATACACATATTTCGTCTCTTTTACATCTATACACCTTCTCATACAGTTTTTAAGATTTCTCTGATTTTTTACATTTCTACACATTGGTTTCAAACATTGTCTCTTAGTGTTCAGGACCCTTAATGGAATATCTCTATTGTATTTTTAGAATCTGTGTATTTTTAAAATCTGAGATGAGTAGAACTTGGAGGTCGATTTCTTCTTCGTCGAATAAATTGATTGTTCATAGAGCGAAGTATTATTACAATATAACAGGGCTTTAACCGTTGCTGGTCCTCCGGCTTGGAATGGACTGTCTATAAATGTTTGATATACAAGGGGCATGTGCAGCTAGAGGAAGTATTTGAAGACAACGTTAGTTTAATCAATATTTATGATTGTATAAAAATACTACACACATACACTACACCTAAAGCGGAATATGTTACCATCACATATCGGGACAACTGAAAAGATTTCGTTGAAGTTAATCTTCTCTTGGTAAGTTTTTTGTGGTTTTCTTACCAAATGTGTTTTTCTAAACTTATGCAAAAGCGAGAAAATATCACATCTACTTTTTTAACACTGAATTTATATTTATTTATCGCGTAATATTTTTAATCTGTCAAAATTAGTGGGTTTAAGCCCCGAGTTGGAACGTCGTTAAGGAGAGTTTTCTCTCTAATCGGCGCTATATAAATTGTTATTTTATTTTTATTATTATAAATGACAAAAAGGAACTATACGCGTTAAATTTTCAATATTTATAATCATCCAACGTCCTTATATACCATGACATCTCAGAAGACACCTCATACCAGATGAAGAATAATAATGCTTTCAAAAGTGAGACATCTATTTTTATTATTATAAATGACAAAAAGGAACTATACGCGTTAAATTTTCAATATTTATGATCATCCAACATCCTTATATACCATGACATCTCAGAAGACACCTCATACCAGATGAAGAATAATAATGCTTTCAAAAGTGAGACATCTATTTTTATTATTATAAATGACAAAAAGGAACTATACGCGTTAAATTTTCAATATTTATGATCATCCAACATCCTTATATACCATGACATCTCAGAAGACACCTCATACCAGATGAAGAATAATAATGCTTTCAAAAGTGAGACATCTATTTTTATTATTATAAATGACAAAAAGGAACTATACGCGTTAAATTTTCAATATTTATGATCATCCAACATCCTTATATACCATGACATCTCAGAAGACACCTCATACCAGATGAAGAATAATAATGCTTTCAAAAGTGAGACATCTATTTTTATTATTATAAATGACAAAAAGGAACTATACGCGTTAAATTTTCAATATTTATGATCATCCAACATCCTTATATACCATGACATCTCAGAAGACACCTCATACCAGATGAAGAATAATAATGCTTTCAAAAGTGAGACATCTATTTTTATTATTATAAATGACAAAAAGGAACTATACGCGTTAAATTTTCAATATTTATGATCATCCAACATCCTTATATACCATGACATCTCAGAAGACACCTCATACCAGATGAAGAATAATAATGCTTTCAAAAGTGAGACATCTATTTTTTTGTCACACTTCACAAAACACGAAGGCAGGGTGTCAGAATTGGATAGTTTTTGCACGTTCCATAAACGGATTGTCGGTATTTACGTTTCCGAAGTGTTCCGATAGAGAAATTCCGGGGTTGAACACGGTGGGACGGGAGGGAAATCCCCTGACAAATGGCCCGGGATAAGAAGTCAGACGCTAACAAAGCGTCAAGGATTTGTAAGGACGATAGTGTAAAATTCAGATTTGTCAGTGCACAACAAAATATAACAACTTAGACTGAGCCTGCCCGATTTCACCAGGCGGACAACGTGTCACAACAGTTTAATGTCAGGATGTCATATTATTTATGAGTGTGTTTAACACTTTCCTTTTTTTTGTAACGTAATGTTACCTTCGTGGTTTTGATGTATTATATATTTTTTGTTGATGTTGGATTTAAAAAAACAAATTGTGTAAAATACTTTTACTGCTGTGATATTGTGTATTCCTGTAGCAAGTGGAACAATTTATCATTATAATATTGTATATGTTTTAAGTAAACTTTGTATTCAAGCCCCTTAAAGGGATGTCGCCGTAGTATCTTTCGAATCTGTGACTGAAAGATGTTCCTTCGGAGAGGAGTGGAACTTGGAAATCGATTTCTTCTTCATTGAATAAATTGATGATTCCGAATTGATTCAAAGGGGTGGAATATTATGAGTTTTTTGCCGTTGCTTGTTCTGTGGCGTGGTCTGCCTCTAAGTGCTTTACATACGGGTGGCGTGTGTAGCTTAAGGAAGTATTTGAAGACAACCCTTATTTCTGGAAGTCTCATCAAAATGTATGATTATGTATAAACCCTACATACATATACTAAACTCCACTTTAAGCCGAATATGTTACTATCACATTGAAAAATCTTCAAAGGTTTTTTCATATAATTCATATTTCCTTTGTAAGTTCTCATCGGTCTTTTTACCAAATATATTTTTCTAAATATGTGCAGATAAATTGACGTACATAATCTAATAGGCACCTTCTTCATATTATTATACTCAAATAATATATATTTATTTTATAATATTGTAATTTATTTTATCAAACACTGTTTATTCCACTTTTTTGTAACGGTATAACCCTACCGGTTTCAAGGATTTTACTTAATCTTCAGGGGAGCAGAAACAAGACTAAATTATGTTCGAACTGGTACCGACATACACATTTCAACGGTTGGGGACTGAGGGGTAAGGGAGGCATGGGACGATTTCGGCCAGGAGCGTAGAGATTTTTGGGATATATGTGTTTACCAGATGCTCGGCTCGATGTACTGATCTGTCCAATTTATTTGCGTTACTACTGATATGTAAGAATTTGGCATCATCGATAGAAAAAGTATGGCATCATCGATAGAAAAGTATGGTTTTCACGGTGACAATGATTGGCCATTTCCAAATAAATTGGAGGATTTGTTAAGGTGGATTTGTGTTCACGAAATCTCTTTTCAAAGGATCTTCCTGTCTTTCTTATACATAAATTATCACAGTCAGCACATAAAAGTTTATACACACCACTGTTGCTAAGTATTCCATTTTTGCTTTTCTCATTAAATAAGAGTTTCCGGAGATTAAAATTAGTGTAAAAAGCTCCCTTACCCCTAAGTCCCCAACCGTTGAAGCGTGTATGTCGGTACCAGTTCGAACAGAATTTAGTCTTGTTTGTGCTTCCCTGAAGATGAGGTGAAAGCCTTGAAACCGGTAGGGTTATACCGTTACAAAAAAGTGGATTAAACAGTGTTTGATAAAATAAATTACAATGTCTTTAAACCTCCACAACGTTAATGCCTTAACTATAAAAAATATATTTTATAATATTTTTAGTCGGTCAATAATATTGTATTTAAATCCCGAGTGAAAGCGTTGTTGGGGAGAAACTACTTCTTAAGCGGCGCTATATTAATTATCATTGTATTAATGTTAATATCATTAAGATAAAAAAATACTCTGAGCTGGTTAAAATATGAAAAACGAATGAAAGACTAACAAAACTTAACAAATATACAGAACAAATGAAGTGAGTAAAAGACCGAAACGACAGGGAAATTTAACTGTAAGTATGTATGTAATATTCTTAATACTTCAGAATCTTATATTGATATTTTGTAAACACATCACCCTTAGAATTATCTCAAAATTCAACTAATTCTTCTTTTATATTCATAAGTTTAGTACTCCTCAAAACATACTCGATAATAAAGGAGATATTGAAGAGTTTCGCTCAAAGATATCATTAGAAGACAATATGTTCTTTGATCCCATTAAACAAGCCTTCTGGCTTAGAATCAGTGGAGTAGGTGCTTTATTCGTAGTCCGACGCCACATTTGTTTAGTGTATTACTTCACGCTGGGTATAACAACAACTTAACCAGACTGACGTTTTTTTTTTATTATATCTTAGATCAAAACTAAATCTCCCAGATATAAGACAACTATCTAACTTGGCCATAAGGATCGTTAACTAGTTATTATGTATGGTTATTCTTATCTTTCATATTTATTCGACTTTATTATATCTAAGATCAAAACTAAATCACCCAGATGTAAGACAACTATCTAACTAGGCCATAAGGATCGTTTACTAGTTATTATGTATGGTTATTCTTATATTTCATATTTATTCGACTTTATTATATCTCAGATCAAAACTAAATCACCCAGATGTAAGACAACTATCTAACTAGGCCATAAGGATCGTTAACTAGTTATTATGTATGGTTATTCTTATCTTTCATATTTATTCGACTTTATTATATCTCAGATCAAAACTAAATCACCCAGATGTAAGACAACTATCTAACTAGGCCATAAGGATCGTTAACTAGTTATTATGTATGGTTATTCTTATATTTCATATTTATTCGACTTTATTACATCTAAGATCAAAACTAAATCACTCAGATGTAAGACAACTATCTAACTAGGCCATAAGGATCGTTTACTAGTTATTATGTATGGTTATTCTTATATTTCATATTTATTCGACTTTATTATATCTCAGATCAAAACTAAATCACCCAGATGTAAGACAACTATCTAACTAGGCCATAAGGATCGTTAACTAGTTATTATGTATGGTTATTCTTATCTTTCATATTTATTCGACTTTATTATATCTCAGATCAAAACTAAATCACCCAGATGTAAGACAACTATCTAACTAGGCCATAAGGATCGTTAACTAGTTATTATGTATGGTTATTCTTATCTTTCATATTTATTCGACTTTATTATATCTCAGATCAAAACTTAATCACCCAGATGTAAGACAACTATCTAACTAGGCCATAAGGATCGTTAACTAGTTATTATGTATGGTTATTCTTATCTTTCATATTTATTCGACTTTATTATATCTCAGATCAAAACTAAATCACCCAGATGTAAGACAACTATCTAACTAGGCCATAAGGATCGTTAACTAGTTATTATGTATAGTTATTCTTATCTTTCATATTTATTCGACTTTATTATATCTCAGATCAAAACTAAATCACCCAGATGTAAGACAACTATCTAACTAGGCCATAAGGATCGTTAACTAGTTATTATGTATGGTTATTCTTATCTTTCATATTTATTCGACTTTATTATATCTCAGATCAAAACTAAATCACCCAGATGTAAGACAACTATCTAACTAGGCCATAAGGATCGTTAACTAGTTATTATGTATGGTTATTCTTATCTTTCATATTTATTCGACTTTATTATATCTCAGATCAAAACTAAATCACCCAGATGTAAGACAACTATCTAACTAGGCCATAAGGATCGTTAACTAGTTATTATGTATGGTTATTCTTATCTTTCATATTTATTCGACTTTATTACATCTAAGATCAAAACTAAATCACTCAGATGTAAGACAACTATCTAACTAGGCCATAAGGATCGTTAACTAGTTATTATGTATGGTTATTCTTATCTTTCATATTTATTCGACTTTATTATATCTCAGATCAAAACTAAATCACCCAGATGTAAGACAACTATCTAACTAGGCCATAAGGATCGTTAACTAGTTATTATGTATGGTTATTCTTATCTTTCATATTTATTCGACTTTATTATATCTCAGATCAAAACTAAATCACCCAGATGTAAGACAACTATCTAACTAGGCCATAAGGATCGTTAACTAGTTATTATGTATGGTTATTCTTATATTTCATATTTATTCGACTTTATTACATCTAAGATCAAAACTAAATCACTCAGATGTAAGACAACTATCTAACTAGGCCATAAGGATCGTTAACTAGTTATTATGTATGGTTATTCTTATCTTTCATATTTATTCGACTTTATTATATCTCAGATCAAAACTAAATCACCCAGATGTAAGACAACTATCTAACTAGGCCATAAGGATCGTTAACTAGTTATTATGTATGGTTATTCTTATCTTTCATATTTATTCGACTTTATTATATCTCAGATCAAAACTAAATCACCCAGATGTAAGACAACTATCTAACTAGGCCATAAGGATCGTTAACTAGTTATTATGTATGGTTATTCTTATCTTTCATATTTATTCGACTTTATTATATCTCAGATCAAAACTAAATCACCCAGATGTAAGACAACTATCTAACTAGGCCATAAGGATCGTTAACTAGTTATTATGTATGGTTATTCTTATCTTTCATATTTATTCGACTTTATTACATCTAAGATCAAAACTAAATCACTCAGATGTAAGACAACTATCTAACTAGGCCATAAGGATCGTTAACTAGTTATTATGTATGGTTATTCTTATCTTTCATATTTATTCGACTTTATTATATCTCAGATCAAAACTAAATCACCCAGATGTAAGACAACTATCTAACTAGGCCATAAGGATCGTTAACTAGTTATTATGTATGGTTATTCTTATCTTTCATATTTATTCGACTTTATTATATCTCAGATCAAAACTAAATCACCCAGATGTAAGACAACTATCTAACTAGGCCATAAGGATCGTTAACTAGTTATTATGTATGGTTATTCTTATCTTTCATATTTATTCGACTTTATTATATCTCAGATCAAAACTAAATCACCCAGATGTAAGACAACTATCTAACTAGGCCATAAGGATCGTTAACTAGTTATTATGTATGGTTATTCTTATCTTTCATATTTATTCGACTTTAATATCAATTTTCAGTGCAATGTTATACTATTAATGTTTGCTTTGTGTTTTGATTGCAGCTGGTGATCATCGAGATAATTAAGGGAAAACGAGTAAGAGAAAGGTGCCTTATTATAAAACGGACTGTTTAGTCAAGGAGTTCGAGATCATCTTTAAACGCTACATTCAATATGACTTAGGGTCGGGAAGGAAGGAAACAGGTGGAGCATCAAGTTCCAGGTATAGCGGAGGACCAAGACGCTAAGTTATGAGTACGAAATTAAAAAGATGTAATTGGTTTTGTTTTTTATTAAACTGTGTTCAGTTTGTCTGATAAAATTTACCGATCTACTGTTTATTTATTAAATATAATTTAATCTTTTTTTAAGATCTAAGAAAAAAAAATTTCAAACGCAAAATTCCAAAAGGGTTATTCACAAACATGTCATAATTGTCACAGTACGTATGTCAATGTAATACATATTCTAACGTTAAAACTTCTTTTAAAAATCCTCCATAGCCAAGTCGATCAGATGCAAAACTTTTAAATCGAGATTCGCAGGTTCGATACCTATGTATACCCATTTTTTTACGTAAAAGTAGATTTAAGTCTTGTTTTCACTCAGTGCCTTACTAAAAGATTTAAAGAGTTTGCCACATGACAAAAGATTTAAAGAGTTTGCCACATGACAAAAATTCCGCAAGGTTGTACTGTATACAACAAAAGTATTACTACTCGTATACCGCAATAAATTTTCATTGGAAACATTTTCCAACATAATACGATATATATATTCATTAAAAACAAAAAAAAATTTATTTCTAGAAAAATTTTGGCAAAATAATAACAGAATATAAATTGGAAATAAAAAACAAAAAATAATAAATTTCGTCTTTTTAAACATGAACAGAAATGTTCCTCAGAAAACCACCCACTCTTTCAAATTTTCTTTCAACTTTTGTAAAAATATAGCATACTGATATTTTTTTTCAAGCCTTCTGGCCATTTGAATAATAGTTTTTTTTACAAAAGTAAAAACATGTTTACCATAATAAAAATAAAATCTTCTAAATGAGTGGTTGTCTGGGTAATATGTGCAAAAAATTATATTATAATAAAGGTACCGACAGGATTTTAAATAAACGGGGCACTTAACATGACGCACAATAACCGCACTACATCAAATGTAGCAAAAAATTCAATTCAAACTAGTGTATTAGTATATTGTATAGCGTAGGAAAGTAAACCTTGAACATTGAAATAGAAGGATAAAAGGAAAATTGACACTGTGGAGATGCGTACAATAAGAAAAAAATGTTGAGTGTATATGAATGAAAGGAGACGTAATATAAACAATAGGAATGAATATATAAATACAAGTGATGATTTAAGTAAGATGATAAAGGAACTTAAAATGGTTTGAACTATTAACTTTGTGAGTATACAAATCAGGAGTGAGGGTGTACGTAAACTGAATTAAACATTGATGGGAGTAAACTGAATTAAACATCGATGAGTCAGGTGAACCAGATTTTTTGAAATCTGAAGTATAAAGTATGAAAAATAAAAGATTCACGAGATGTAAATATGAATGAAAAGAAGGTGAACGTTGTATACTTGAGTAAAATAGTATAGGAGTATATTCTCTCTGCCTACCTCGCAAGAGATATGGCGTGATGATATGTATGTATATAAACCTAAAAAAGTATTAACACAAGAGACCTCTTTCATTCCTGAAACTTCTGAAGAAGTCTATTCAGTTCGACACTCCGAAACCTCAATCTAAAAGCATGTATTTAACTCTACAAGGTGTATCATGTTTCGTTACACCTTTGTCGAATACAGTACAAGCTGGCGGGTGTGTTGCCATATTGCAATATCTTCCGACCAACCAAAAATATGTTAAATAGACCTAAACTGTAAGCAGACTCGACCTCTTTTCATGTATGTATTATACATTAAATTTCACTCATTACCAATATTTCCAAATATCTAAAACAAAGTCTCAGAAAACAATCGAGTGAAATTAAAAATACGAGTAATATATTTAGATTATTTTTCAAGTTCTTGAATCCTGTATGTTATGAAGTTGTTTCAGGCTATTGCTGAGTTTGAGTTTTGAACAAACGTGTTTCTCCGCATCAAGTTTGAATGCAGAACTGAAAACCCACGTCAGAAGTCAAAACGCTGTGGGAGATGTGCCATCAAGGGAGGATCCAGCAATCTGGAGGAGATGAAATATTGAACGGAATATCAGAATTCTTTCGCGTCTCTCCTGAGAGACGGGACCGACGCCCGCAAACCTCGATAAACATTTTATCATAAATATTCCGAATACACTTTTCAACTCTGTGGCAGGTTTGTCGCTGTTGTGTGGCCTATTGCCAACGGTTGTATATCAAGGCTGTCACAAAATATGAAAAGGAAGGGTATTCTCGCGAAAGGAATGACAGATAACTTTATCGCTTTTCACAATGAAAACTATTTTTGATTCCGTTATCGAGTGATAAGTGATGATTTCAGAAAATTATTGAATGTTAAATTTACCGAATGATTGTAAGAAATCAATAGACGTGGTAGACGTATTGAAAATGTGGAAAGATATATTCTATTGTAATAAATAAAGGCGTGACGCTTGTTTTTTTTTTCTTTTTCATCTCGTGATTTTTTCCCTTCGTTGAATTTTTTCCTCTCAAACTTTTCAAGATGTCTAAAAAATGTATTGAAACTTTGTGATTCGTGTTTTCTGATGTGTATTGAGTGGATAAATTATGGGAATATATTTTTGTTTTTCTTTACAGATTTTTTTGTATTACTACTCTTTAGCCCTGGCCTGTTCTCTGATTATATTATATCATATATTTGGTAGGTAGTATATAATATATGAGCATACATCTATGTGATTATTTTTTGTGCTTGAGAAATGTTAATGTTTATATTTTTTTAAATACGTTGATTCTGTATTTAAGCGCACTCTAAATGATAATTTGAATATAATCATTGTGAATATTTTTAATGTTTGAAAAAGTCCATACATTGTTAGAAATAAATAAATAAAAGGTTTTTCCTAATGTTGCACACTCTTTTTATAAAAATTTTAGGGAATATATATTTATTGTAATAAAAATGAAAATAAAAGATAAATCTCCATGAAATAGGGAATAGGGTGAGAACTGTATTGGAGTTTACATATGACGATGAATATTTTCATAACATCATCCTTATCACTGTAACGCCGTGTCTCTATGGGGGTTAAGAGGGAGGACAGATTTCCGCGTCATTCTATTCTGGTCCACACTTCTGCCACATCCATACGCCTTGTTATGCACACTCACCTGTTAGTAAGGCTATTTACTTTTCTCTCTTTCAAAATTTCGTTAATTTAATTTTGCTACATTTTTCTTGGTTTTCCAAACTTCTCATAGAATTAAGTTGAGATAAATAATTATGTTTATCCCTGCGACATATGTTTCTACTTTTTATCTAAAGGCTATCTTCAGACGGAATAGCCCGAGTTTGTTACGAGAACGATACTGAGGTATAACTGGTTATTATTCTTGTGTTATATTGTTCCATCGGAAGTGTCAGTGGTATATTAGCCAAAAGGGGGAAAAATAAGAATAGTAAAACTTTGTACTTTCTTTGGTTGCTCATAACTTTTTTATTGTTATACTCGTATATGGTATCCCTTGTGTTCCTAAACTCATCGTTTGATATAATATTTATAACGTACGTGTATGTAAAACTTTTACTTTCTTTGAAAATATAATATGGCTCTATAATATCAGTTGCAAATTCTGAAAAATAATTCTTAGATGAACAACGTTTATGCCATTGTAATCTAGAGCTTATGCCATTATGTGTCATTCCAGTATATGTACTTTCACATGCAGATTCTATTTCACAGACACCGCTCTTATGAAGTTTATCTCCCTTGTCTTTGACACAACCAGAATTATTCTATCAACATATAAAATTGTTCTTCAGTGAGCTCTGTCGCTCAGTTCTTTTACACTGGGGTTAATAAAGTTATCAATTAGTATTGTCCGTAATGTATTCTTTAGTATGATAAAAATATTGTTGTCCGTAAATTTTTCCGTATATTTCTAGATATTTCTTACATGTTATATTAAAAGTTCCTTAATATTACCATCCTCGTTCGACGGCATTATCATTCAATTAAATATTTTATTAAATAGGATTAACAAAGTGAATTCCCTAATATCCTTCCATTTCAATCGTAATAAAATGAGACTCATTTATTCTTGTGTTATATTGTATTTCACTTTAGTTGTATACAGTACAACCTGGCGGGCTTATTAAATAGGATACACAAAGTTCATTCCCCACTATCCTTCCATTTGAATAGTAATAAAATGGGACTCATTCATTATTTTATTCCACATTTTTCACGTTGTATACAGTACAGCCTAGTGAGCTTCTTCCTATGTGACATAATCTCTTCCTGCCAACCAGAAAGATATTAAAGAGGCCTTAAGTGAAAACCAGACTGGAATCTTTATCAAAAAAATCTGTGTTCCAGCGGGATTTGAACCCGCAACTTCCGTGTAGTGAGACAGGCGTCTTACCAACTAGGCTATGTAGGTTGTTTATGCCTCTCAACATATCATAATTAACAAAATGAATATATTGAAGAGCGTGACAGGAAGACATCGTTGTTTTCGGTTCCATTAATCAAGCGTTCGGGTTTCAGAACACCTGGGTTAGCCCGAAACTCGCAGTTTATCCAGCCACATTTCCATCGGTCTACCTCTTCTACGCACAAGTTGCAGTTTTAGCTTGTATACTTGCTTAGTCATTCTTTCGTCATTCATTCTCAGCACATGTCCAAACCATCTGAAATCTCCTTTCTTCACCTTACTTAATACATTAATTCATTTCTGATTTCTTCATTTCACCCTTTTTCATACATTGTTACTCCACATTTTTAAGTGCATGCATCTTCACAGCATTGATCTTACTTTTATCTTTCTTCTGCTAAGTCTAAGTTTTAATTATATAGGTCAAGATGGGTACAAACACGCTATTATAGATTGCAATTTTTGCAGCTATTATGTTGCGCGTTGTTGTATATTTTAAGTGTTCCGTTTAAAATAAAACATGTTTCTCAAACATTACTTCTTCTGTAACTGAAACTAGATATTTAAGCATATAGTAACATCGTAACTAAATTAGCAAAGCTTCCTTTCGTCAAAATAAGACCATTCATCTGTGTCGCTACTTTCCTTCCCACACAACATTGTAGGAAGAAAGTGGCAAAGAACTCCCTAGGGTAATCCTACGTGACAAAAACACGCTGCACGTTCACTCACAGTAATTAAACTACAACCACAAAAGTGACACGCTTTGTCCCCAGTGGCAGAACGTGAAGTCTTGAAACAATAAAAAATAACTATAGTCCGGTTTATTTAAGTTTGATGCGGTTGTTCTTCGTATTGATATTAGCAGACCAGGCTTTCTCTTGTATAGTTTCTCTCTCACAGTCGAATGTTCAGATTTCTCATCCATGTACAGCATTAATAGTTGGTCGAATAAATCTCTTCTAATTATCTCGGGAATAAATATATTACACACTCTTCCACAACGAGAAATTAATGAAACCCCACCTTCGATTTTGTATTCACTGCAACCATCGCCAAATCAAAGACAATTCAGGTTATACCACAATTTAAATTCTTAGAGAAACACAACCGATTCCATTTGCTGTTGTCGCCATGTATTTGGTGAGCTCACATTTATCTATACCAATCATTGTCCTATCTGAATTTAAGTAGTTGAAGAAGAGCTAAAATCACTCGCGTGTCATTTAGACACTAATCATTTTCATTTTCACCGTTTTTAACGTTTGTACTTCGCCTTGGACTTACGGTCTAAGGACGCAGCTTAAGCCTATAACCACCACAATGAGGAACCAGCCGCCTGGTAACTGGACTAAAACTGAGCTGATTTATCACTCACAGTGACTCGATAAATCAGAGACTCGATAAAAACCTGGATTGGGAGATTCACAGTCTCGGCCTAATGTAGAAGAATCTGGAGTGCCACGTCATGGAACGGTCTTGATTAAGGCATTGAATAACATCATTATGTTCTTGGTGGAACGTATAGGGTTCGACGCAGTTTTTATCAGGGTTGTCTACCGTATTGGCGATCTTATACGGTAGCCAACATAAATAATATCAAAATAATCTTTATAATTTTCTAAACAAAATGTGCGTTTTGGTGGAACACGCGTTAATATTTATTACATTCACGACTCATACTAACCTCAAAATTCGAATGTTTTTTGCAATCAACTGACGAAACTGAACCAATCAAAAATATAAATGTTACATAATATAGCATCTTATCTATGGACTTATTTATGAACATACGATTAATTCTGGATTGGTTATGCCCATGGAACAGACAATTAGAGAACGTTTGGAATACTAAGCTCTTTGGAGCCAGACCACTTAGTTGGCCTACAAAATACTGTAAGACAATAAGGTGATATTTCTCCAGAGGCAGAGATAGAGAGCAATCGCAAAATCGATGGAAATGGAACAGTTTGAGATTATTTCATAAGCTGTATAGCCATCGGCGGTAAGGTTAGGTTTTTGTTCTCACCTTAGTCCTTCCTGTAGCCAATGTATCGTGCACGTTCCGCCTATATCAATGAGATATTTGATTCATTATATATTTGGAACACGACTTGAACATCTACCATAAGTCACATGTTACTGCGACTTACTACTTGAAATTATAATTGTAATTAAAAAAATTAAATGAAAAGTTTAAAATAGATCAAAACTTGAGCACACAATATAGTATACGCTAATTTCACCTCTAAAAGACGAAAATATGTCATTCTATAAATAACTGGAGTATGGGTAGTTAAATCATCAAAATTGTCTATAGTAAAATAAAACATCCATCATCTTTTTTACTTTTTTCTATAACTTAAAAATATCTTAGAAGATTGGCTTTTTTCCCACTTAGGCAATATTTACCGTGAAAACACATTTTTTTCTGGAGCCATTAATAAATTTTGCCTTTAGTTCCCTTTTTTACCCACAATAATAACATACGTCACCGGGGATTCCCCTTAGTAGAAGAAGCCATTTAGACTTTATTTTAAAAAATAATACGTTGAGGAGAGAAGACCTCATGCTCCCAATCCTGCCATAAAATAAATAGGTTCGACGAAAGTACATATCTTGTTAATACACTCACTTCTTGTCTTGCGATGTATGAACCAAAATTCAACATTAAATGTTGCTTTCTCTTAAGCAAAACTTGTGGTATGTTACCATCAGAACTGTTTCTCTTGAAATATTCACTTCCAGCTATCCTTTCGTCTTTTTGGAGGATTTTGTAAATTTGTTAATTTATTTAATCATTTTTATTCAAAATAAAAAAAAGTACAATTTAATAATTGATATTATACTATCGCTTTAATCCATCAAATTGTATTCAAGATTACTATAGTATATGGTTGGTCACATTCAATCTGTTGAAAAATGAAATATATTACTACTTGATGACCTCCTTGACTTAGTTGGTAAATGTATGCGAGTGTTGTAGCATGTATTTTGAGTGGTATATGGTATACGAATGATAGTAAATAGTTTGGGAAGTTTAGAATACTTGATGACCTCCTTGACTTAGTTGGTAAACGTGTGCGAGTGTTGTAGCATGTATTTTGAGTGGTATATACGAATGATAGTAAATAGTTTGAGAAGTTTAGAATACTCTGTGGCGACCGTATGCGCGGTCACTGAGCCCACGAGACGACCTTTGCACACCTTAACAATGCGAGACAAACAATTCCAAAGTCCACGCGATCGGTCATTCAACTCACTACCGGTGAAGACCGCATTCCATGAGGAAAAGAGAGGGCAACACATCTTTGGCGCTGTCTCTCAAAACAAAAGGATACCTACGCGCGACAATAAACATATTGTAAGCGCAAAGACGAGACAGCGATATATCTCGTGCGCATTCCCGCACACGTTCAAAAAATATTATAAATACCGACGTTTGTCAATAAAATTCCTCTTTACACATTCCGATTTGGACAAGTTTTTATTTATCAACAATCATCCTCATCATCTCTCCTTTAAGGAACAACCGTTCCTAAAACTCGATGACCTCCTTGACTTAGTTGGTAAACGTGTGCGAGTGTTGAAGCATGTATGAGTGGTATATACGAATGATAGTAAATAGTTTGGAAAGTTTAGAATACTTGATGACCTTTTAGTTTATTACATTTTAAAAACATTGCGTTTAATTTTAATATATACAAAATAATAAATGAGGTGCATGGCCAAGCCTTCGAATGACATAGGCAACTATTTCCGCCTAGCTTTCGAGGGTCTAGTATTAGGATCCCTCGCCATTTCAACTTCAATTCAGTTGGAAAGCGAAGTTGTGTCGCGGAATTAGTTTTTTTTAACAAGTGAGCCGTTGCACATCAGCAAACTCACTGGCCACGCCGCTATACTGAATCCGATGGCACACCGAGGTGAGACGATCGAAGCACACTGGCATGTTTTTTTCTCTTTTTGAAAAAATATGTAAAACCGAAGTCATAGGTGTCATTATACCCCCAAATACTAGGCGGAAAAATACCCGTGTCACTCGAGGGGAGTATTACAACGAGGGGTTCAAAACGACAACCTTCGACAACGACAAACGACAACAGAGTACAGTGCGTTACCGCGCGACCATGCCTTACCACAGTCATCGAATACAGTACAGCGGTATGGCCGGCGAGTTTGCTGATGAGTTCACTCACTTAAAAAGACAAATTCCGTGGCACAGCTTTGATTTTAAAATAAATTAATTTTGGAATGGTGAGGGCGTCCTCGACTACGAGGCCAGGCAACGACTACGGTATAAATTATATCAATATTTAAGTATTTACATAATAGGTTAGTCAAAAAGTTTTGAAAGCGACATCTATGGAGCAGTAGAAAAACCAAAATTTCTACGCCATTTTAATATTTCATCTTTCATAAGAACGTACTCAAAATTTCATTTCGATCTGTCAATTCATTCTTTGTTTACATGCCATTTGAAGTTAACGTGTCAGTGTATTTTTTAACAATGGAAAAATCCGAATATCGTGCAGTGATTAAATTCTTTGTTTTGGAAGGTTTATCGGCTACAGAGATCCATGCAAAGATGGTGAAAGTATTAAAGGAGTCTTCTCCTTCATTTCCAACCGTTCACCGATGGGTTTTGGAGTTTAAGCGTGGCCTTACAAGCGTTGAAGACGATCCACGCTCAGGACGTCCAAAAAGTGCATCAACACCAGAAATCATACCGAAAATACAGGATATGGTTTTGGAAGATCATCGATCGACTGTGGATGTGATAGCTGACACCATAGGCATCTCACATGGAACAACATGGCATATTTTGGCTGAAGTTTTGGCTTTCAAAAAACTGTGTGCACATTGGGTGCCGCATTTGCTAACAATGCAACAAAAACACGTTCGAATGCGACTTTCTGAGCAACATTTGGAGCAATTTCGAAAGGATAAAAAGGATTTTCGGCGTCGATTCATCACTATGGATGAGACTTGGGTCTACCACCATGATCCTGAATCTAAACAAGAGGCTAAAGAGTGGTGAGAACCAGCCATTTTGGCTCCGAAGCGAGTTCGTGTCCAGAAATCGGCCAAGAAGGTGTTAGCGTCAGTTTTTTGGGATGCAAAAAGAATTTTATTGATAGATTATCTCCAAACTGGTAAGACAATCAACTCTGATTATTATTGTGACCTTTTGGACCAGTTGGATGAAAAAAATTGTGAAAAAAGACCCGGTTTGCAGAAGAAAAAAATTATTTTTCATCAATACAATGCACCTGCACACACAGCTTAAAAAACCATCGCGAAAATCAGTGAATTGGGGTACGAATTGTTGCAGCATCCACCCTATTCACCAGATTTAGCTCCCTCTGACTTCTGGCTGTTCTCACACCACAAAAAATTCCTTTGTGGAAAGCATTTTTCATCAAAGAAGAGGTTTTAGCCGTCGTAGAGGAGTATTTTGCCGGCCTTCCAGAAAGTCACTTCCGTGATGGGACAACAAAGTTGGAAGATCGTTGGACCAAGTGTATTGATCTTATGGGAGACTATACTGAGCAATAAAAGTGATTTCCCCCCAAAAAAAATGTATTTTCATTTCCGCTTTCAAAACTTTTTGACTAACCTAGTATTTTCATAATTGTTTTGTCGATCGTAGATCGCTTAATAAGTATGCGGATCATCACCCATCACCCACGAGCTCTGTTTTTAATAAAAAAGACTTTAAAATACTTGAGAAAACTTTAAATTGGATAGAATAAAGGTATGCGAAGTATTTTTAAATTAAGTTAATAAACTAGAGTAAAGGATATTTTTCGGCCTAAATACTTAATGTTATTTTCTAGGTGTCCCTCTTAACTCTTCCATCATTTGAGAAAATACAACCCAAATAGCAGAATTCTTTAACTTGCTCCAATCTTTCATTATTCACCCATATGTCGCATTTACTTTTTCTTTCACTTTTATCCGTCACCATTACATTGGATTTTGTAACATTCATTCTCAGATCTTTCTCTTCGTATCTCTCCTTCAATTTATTTATCATACTCAGCAATTCATCTTCACTCTCTTCCAACACTTTCTTGTCATGAGCATATGTTCTCATTCGACATTCAATAATGAAACACATAACATGAACGAGAAGTCGCGATGATTTTCGTCTAACAAAAAGCATAATGACAAAAAGTCAAAACAATTTATAGAATAAAGGAATTCAATTTCACTTGAAGCTAAAAAAACATGTTGTCAGATGTAAGATAATTCAATTAAAATTATTTATTAAACTTAACCAACAAACACGTTTTTTTAACTGGTGATTAACGTACCAAAGAACTTTTTTGAGTTGGACATTTCAACTTTGTAAGAGATCGTTGTGAACAACAATTCAATTTGTCTGTTTTCTCTTTTTATAAGAATCTAACGGATATACATCTAGTATTTAATAATCTAGAAAAGAGATAAAATATTAAAATCGAATTTCGATTCCCCAAAGGATAGTTGTCTGGATAGTTGAAATAAGTCGATTCCGATGTAACGATGTGGTGAGGCGGGCAAACAACCCTCCCATGGGGCACAACTGTTCGTAGATTAATCCTGCATATTAGAGGAGCGACCTACCTCTCTTGCTGCTGTGCTGAGGTTACTAGCACGAGTATTATGTTTTTGATGGCTTATTAAACTCCTAAAATATTTATACTCTTTTAGTGTAAGAAACAGAACCAGCGTTCAGGGCAAATTTTGAAGGTGCTCGCTCCAGTCCCCCATTTTTATTTCTTTTTTCATGCTGCTTAAGATATTATAATACTCTATAAAAAATACTTTATTGTTTATTTATAAAAAAAATTGACTTTTACTTTGTAGAACTCCTTATAAGAATATATAACAGTTAATTCCTTTGTTATTCTACTATGAAAATAGTCTCGGATTAGAAGGTGGAAACACGTGTAGCAGGTATTAATATAATTAGTAGAACAACATTATAAGTCAATCGATTAAAATTATCAGATATTTCTTCTTCATATTTCTAGGTTATTTTCAGAAGGAATGATCCCAGTATATTATGAGTACAATATTTAGGTCCAATGGCATCGTGTTTCATGGGAAGTGTTTTTTATGGAAGGGGTTTTGTTCTCTTGTTATTTAGACATACGTCTTACCAACTAGGTTACATATGTCATCAATTCATTGAAAAAATAATACATCTTTTGACTATATTTAGTTTACAATACAGGGACGCCAAAGTCGCACTCCAATGCTCCTTGCCACGACGCTGTTGTGGATGTTGTAGCATCAATTCTTACACCAACTGAATTCTATACGGAAAAAGGCGCAAATCGCTTCTTTAAATTCCCTGCATTGATTTCGCTCGAGACATTCTGAGCTAAGCTGAACGTCGTCTAATTGAAGTTGCTTGATTATCAGATACACTCTCGTGTACCCTTTGAATATTCTCATACGTGCAGATACTCGTAGTACACGTTCTTCCGGCTCGAGGCAAGTCAACTACTGATCAATGTTACCAAAAACATGAAATTAATATCTTGCTGGACAATCTCCATCAATAAAGTTATGTCGATGTACAATTTTTATTATTGTCGAATAATTAACTATTGAGTTGCATAATCGAGTGCAACCATTTTCGATCGTTTGTCTGTCGTTAATGACCCATGATAAAATGTATAGGTGTATTTTAAATTATCTGGAAAAAAATTAAGAAGAATCAAAATAAAACATGCTAAACTCTTAAAACTGATTAGCCATTCTGTTTAAGATGCATATGTACCGCTAACGTCCAAAAATTTCCCATGAACATGCATGGACAGATGTCATGTATCAAAACGTTGTTTAATTTCTGCCAGGCCTTTCCCGTCTTTAGAAATTATCTTGATAACCACATGATATTCAGTTTTTAACATTTCAGAATATAATGAAACAACACGTATTTTATCGACTCTAGTTGACATACTTCTAAGGATAGAATTGTCAAATTTTAACTGTTACATCGACTGACCATGCATTGGCGTGCCCGGCGTAGTATTGTATTTGTCCATACACGTTCTAACTTATTTAAACCGGAATCTTTTGAACCATAGTAGTATATGTATTTTATACATGATACATCGTCGTCGTCGTTGCTGGGCTTCGTAGTCGAGGATCGCCGAATCATTACAACGTCAATTCAATTGAAAAGCGAGGCTGTGCCGTGGGGTTTTTTTAAGTAACTGAACCGTTTCACACCAGCAAACTCACCGTCCACACCGCTGTACTGGATCCGATGGCACACCGAAGGGAGATGATCTTAGAACACCGGCATGTTTTTTTCCTCGTTTTGAAAGAATATATATGACCGAAGTCAAATGTATCCTTATACTAGGCGGAAAAATACCTGCGTCATTTGAGGGGAGTAACACAGCGCGGGGTTCGAACTGACGACCTTCCGCACGGAAGTCCTCACCTCTTATAGATATATAAGACGCATATATATGATATTTACAAACCACAATCAATCAACACAGAATTTTAAACTGGCATGATGCTTTCTTTTTTTAAACAATTTATGGTATTGAAATAGAATCCTAATTACCAGAATCGTACTTTTCACGCATAACGGAGGTTTACTTATTTCTGTAAAATGACGGAGACCTCTTTCGGCGGGAAAAACAACCTACCCACCAACACTTCAAAATTAACCAGGTGACGTCTTCCTGCTTCAACAATAACACCATCCAGTGAAAAAAACATACACGACGCCTCTGCAAAAACAAAAATCAATCACCCAACACGAAAAGAAAAACATGTCTTCAAAGCTCCAATGTCATCCCGTCCCACCGATATATACCTTACAACTACGACATTATCCTGACTCGTTAAATTCGTCTTCTTAGTCTCCAGCTAGTAAATCTGTTTCATGTAATTCGAAACAATATCGCCATCTCAAATGCAATATGTTTGATAACTTGCCAGATGCTGTATGAGATACGTACGGCACGTGAGAAGACTGTTCGGATTAGATTCAAAAATCTTACGTTAAGTTAAATTCAAGTCTCAAGTGAACTGAGTTGTCTCGCAACAAGTTTGCGCCCGAAGCCAGATAATGTCTCGTAAGTTCATCAAATTTCTTGACGATAAACTCGTCTCTCTTAACTTGTTTGTACAGAACGGAGTTTGCAAAATATAGACTGAGGTTAATTAAATCTGTACCATGAAATATTGTTTTATGTTCAAAAACATCAGCATTGAAAAATAAATAAATGTGTCACCGTTATTGTCGTTGCCACAAATCAAGATAAGTGTTGGCAATATTACTTATATAGGTATGTCCTTATTCTTACTTATATATGTATGTCCTTATTTTTATCTTAATAATACGTTACATTTATCTGCCCCTGCATACGACGACCTTCGAGGTCTAGTTTGTAAGATATATGTCTTTTAACGGGGATTACTGCGGGTTTAATTCTTATTGGAAGCCAATTTATTTAAAAAATGGATATCAGACTGGTTTTCAATATTCTCTTTAACTTCCTTCTTGTTAGTTGTAAGACAATGTCACATAGTAATAAACAATCTAGGTACATGTACTATATAAAACGTACTTCACATCGTTCATCAAACACGGAGATCTTGTATTATATAACACTTTCGTTGTATGCAGTACAACCTGGCATACTTATTGATATGTGTCAATATCTTTCAACTAAACAGAAAAAATACAGCCCTTTTAAAAAAATAGTTTTCAATGGGGATCGAACACGCACTATCTGGGTTTGAAAACAAGCATCTTTCCAATGATACCACGGATGTCGTTTTCTTTTTTCTAGGACGATATTATCGTTTCGTATACGACTGTACGGAATATATTTTTATAAAAGGAAGACTTCTGTGTACTATTTGGTGAGATGTTTTCCTCCCTCTTGACGATTTTGGGTTCTATGTCCAATAGTACCCGAAAAAATGTAAAAAAGGAACCCAGTGTGACAGAGAATATCTGGTAACCAAATACACAAAATAATATATAGAAATAAATTTGCTGATATTGGTTTACAGTTATTAGATGTTAAAAATTTAAAAAAACTATATTCTGTGGGTTCAATCCTCTTTAAATGCAGAGGCTGCGTGATGAATTTCATGACGTGGGAACATGTATATTATTATTAATTATGTAAATGTAGGGAATTATTTTCTCCATTATCTTTATTTTTGTCATAGTATTTTTAGAAACAGAAAACATTAGCATTATGAAAATTCTTAATAGTTTTTTTATGTGACCTTTTTTTTTTGGATCATTTCAGAACGGAAAAATATTTAGTAAATTGGGATTTTAAAAATACTCTACCGATATTTTTACTTTATATTATTAGTTTAGATTATTTTCGATACTAAAAAGAAGGATTATGAAAATGGATTTTTTATGTCTTTTGAAATTATTTTAGATACACTTGGAAAAAAAAAGACTAGGAAAATACTTGACCGTATTTGACCTTTCTTTATGCTTTTGCCATTATTTTAGATTCACTAGAAAAAGAAAGGTTTTGAAAATACTTAACTGTGTTTGATCTATATTTATATTTTTCTAGATTATTTTAGATTCACTCGAAATATGAAGAATTTTAAAAATACTTGACCATATTTTACATTTTTTATGTTCTTTATATTATTTTAGATACACTAGAAAAAATAAGGATTTTGAAAATACTTTTATTTTAGTGGTTTTTTTTTTAAATTTATTTATTCATTATTTTTTTAATATAAGGAAAAATGTTAGAGAAAGAAAGTAACACTTCAAAGAGAAACCATTTAATCTGTATAAATAAAAATTTAAATGTTCGTGTATAGAAAATGTCCGATCGCTTTGAAATTTTTGACAAAAGTTGGCATTCGTATACAGAAATGTTTATATATTTTTATTTATATATCGGTGTGTATAAAAAAGTTTAGAAATCAGAAAAACTAACGTTTGCGCCTCCTGTAGCGACAAGCTCAAACTAAACTTGACATATGTCACATTGCATTTTCAACGTTTCGGAATTAATATTAAATAATGAAATCTACATAAATAAAGTATTAAATAATTTAATGTTTAATAATAAATAATAAATATTTCCTTTTAAACAATAATTCTACGATATATTTATTACAGACGAAAAATAGGTTAGAATCGAGATATGTCAAAATGGAATTTCTGTTAATAAGGAGAAGTTCCATTTTGTCATAGCAGCTTGAAAAAATCTTAATATGGCTGAATCTACACTTTATAGCGCAAGCGCAGGAAATATATTTGGCAGATCTAATATTAAATTTGTAAAAAAGTATCCAACTAACATTTTATCTGTTTTGAAATATTTCGAGTATCGTTTCACGAACTGTGGGTTATAATGAAATATCAGGAGGATCGCTAAAATAAATATAGCTTACGTGTATAAAAAACACATGCGTGAGATTCTCGCGCGGTAGAAGTAAAACTTCTTAGCTCCTAGGAAAAGTTGATTTTATGCATTGCTTTTTTCCATTTGTTAACGATTTTTATTGATTTTTTTTGGATTAGGAAATGGTTCTGTGGAATTTAATTCAAGAAAGTCTCTCTAAATTCAATAAAAAAATATATATATTTTTACTAAAAAACAATAATAAATAATAATTTTAATAATAATATAATACACTTAATTAAATTAAATTTATATTTTTTTATATTAATATTTTTATATTATTATTAATTATTAAATTAATTATTAAACTAATTATTTTTAAATAATTATTTATTTATTTATTACTTTCTAATTTTAATTATATTGTTGATAATATATTATTAAAAATATTATTTTATTAAATTATTAATTAATTACAATATATTATAATTAATTATCTTTATCTATCTATATAAATAAAAATGTAAATGTTCGTAAATTAAAAATGCCTAATCTCCGAAAGTTCTCTACCGATCGCTTTGAAATTTTGACAAAAGTTGACATTCGTGTACAGAAATGTTTATATATTTTTCTTTATATGTCGGTGTATATAAAAAGTTTATAAATCAGAAAAAATTAAGTTTGCGCCTCCTGCAGTGACACATGCGAACTAAACTTGACAGTTTTGTCACATTGCGTTTTCGACGTTTCGGAATTAATATTAAATAATTAAATCTATATAAATAAAATATTAAATAATTTAATGTTTAATAATCTATATAAATAAAAATGTAAATGTTCGTTAATCATAGTTACCTAATCTCCGAAAGTTCTATACCGATTGCTTTGAAATTTTGACAAAAGTTGACATTCGTATACGAGAATGTTTATTCATTTTTTTTATATACCGTTATATACAAAAAAGTATATAAAACAGAGGAAATAAAGGTTTGCGCCGCCTTCAGGGACAAACGCGAACTAAACAATTCTTACTGACAGTTGTTATGTCACATTGCATTTTCGATATTTCAGATTCGTTTTTTAACTGTTTGTCTTATTTTTCAATGCTTGTAATTTTGACGAAAGGTTGCATTGGTATACAAGCATGTTTATATGTATTTTTTATTTTTCAAATTCCTTACAAATGAGTTATAAAGTTTGTTTTTTAAACTTACATTTTTATTTTACGGGATATTGAAAAGCAAAGCTTCAAACCAATTATTTTATTTCTCATGAACAGATTTCACACTATTGAAATTTAGCGCCAACAGCTTGCTACGACGTAAAAATATACTAAATTTCTATCTGACATTTCGTAGCGTCGCATTATTATGCGAAAAAATTTAAAAAACAAACAAATTAATTAACAAACAGTTAAAAAACACAGGATCAAAACTATTGTTTTGATCCTGTGTTTTTAAACTGTTTTTTATTATTTTCCAGTACAATTAGCAGTGAATTTAAACTGTATCGATTGATTTTCATTTGAATTCATGGTATGTATCTGTGTATGTTTTATACATTTCAATTATTAAAAGTTTGACGTGTTTCATACAACTAACTATTGACAAATGTCAAATTTGATTTTAATAAACTGCCAAATTTTTGCTATTTTGTAACAAGATGTAATAATTTGTCATTATTGTTAGTTTTTTGTAATGTATTTACCTAAAAAACTTGCTATATATTAGAATCGAGCCGTATATAATATTAAAGTCGATAAAATAATTAAAATTACTGAACGTCCTTACAAGGTTGTATTGGGGAAAATTTGTCAACTGTCATAGGACTCATCGTGATTTTCCGAAATATAATAACATTATTCAGAAACATCAAACCGAATATGGGATTAATTTGATCCCCTACTTCCAGAGACGCAAATAAATGTACTGAGGGAACGCACCAAGCCAAAGAGAAGAACAACTGCGATGATGCGGGAGATAAATCATTTTTTTACTCTTAGGTCCTTCCGATATTCATAGTTCGCCCTTAACACTAAATCTTAAATATTTCTGCTGAAGTATGGGGTTGTCCAAAAAGTTAATTCGCTTTTCAGGTAGAAATAAAAACAAATAACTTTATTTAGATTATCAATGAGGCTATCATGGGAGTCACGATGCTCCGTCATGAGCTACACGACAGAATGATGAAACAATATTTAATTCTTCTGTGTATAATTTCATATCCGTAGAACCTTTTGTCTTTTTGAGCAAATGTATCTGGAGGACAGGCTGATAGTGGCTGAAATAGGTCAGTAGAAATATCAAAAGTATCTTTTTTATATAGAATTTAATTTTATATCTATGTTTTTATTTCAAAATGTATCATATCGTATGTAGAAATAGAGATTTTTTTTAATTAGTTCCATTTATCTATTTCTCTTCCCTTAAATTTAATTAGTTACAATTATGTATCTGTCTTCCCTTAACATTTAATTAGTTACAATATATCTCGGTCTTCCCTTAACATTTAATTAGTTACTTTTATGTTTCGCAATTTTATATGTTGCCTGAAATACTCTACTTTGTGGCGACACGTAAAGACGTTGAAATTAACTACAAATATGCGTGTCCAGCTGCAAAACGATCGATCAGCTGAGATATTCTCACATCAATTGCTGGAAATTGGGAACGGAAAGGTGCCGGTTGATATAACCTCAGGACGAATATCATTGTCTCAAAACTTCTGCAATTTAGTGATGTCAAAAGAAGAATTGGTTGAAAAAGTATTTCCCAATATTCAAATCCATTATAAGAATCACGATTGGCTGAGTGAACGAGCTATTCTTGCCGCCAAGAACAAAGACATCTGCGAACTTAAAAATATTATTCAATTCCTTTTTTAATGTTTCGCCATTTTATATGTTTTTGTTATAACTTTCTTTCTTTTTTTTTCAATGCAATCGATCTGCTTTACTTCATCAAAATGCCGAGGAAGCAGCAGAGCAACGTGCAGCCAGACTTGAGGATGCACGGTTACGAGCACAGTGATCGCGTTCTGCAGCTTCAGATCTGCTTCGTTCTCAAGAGAATGAACGCGACAGACTGAGAGTGGCTGAAAGACATCAAAAATATTGTATGCCCACAAGCATTGTGAAATTAAACATATTAGAAACATGTGCTTTCTCTTTTCTTTCTTTTCCATTTAACCAGACTGAGCCACAACAACGCGTGGCCGGGTACAGCTAGTAATAATATAAAAATTGATTTCTCTTCCCCCCACATGTATAATTCCGTTGCTCTGATACAGTAAACCTGCAATTTATTGTTGTATACAGTATAACCTGGTGACTTCATTGCATCATGGCAATTTCTCCCAACCGACCTGAAAAATGTTACTGAGGCCGTTGCTTGACTCATTTTGACTAATCGGGTTCCAACGTTAATCAAATCCTCAACGCCCAGATTGGAAGCTTAGAAGACAGGCGCCTTACCAACTAGGCCACGGGCTCTATATTTTATATAACAAAAATACTTCTCATAATACATTTAAGATTCAATACTTGAATAATACATAACGTGTTGTTATTAAAACAAAAGAACCCCATGTAAAATAAAAACATTTTTTTATATGCGTATCGAAATATAATGTCTCAGGAAATATGTTGTTCCTTCAAAAAAAGCCTTCGGAATGGGTTCAAGTAAAGCTCTCAAATCAATCAAAAAAAGCTATATTAAGAAAATGATATATTTTTTTTCTCTAACACAACATTTTTAAAGCCTTGAGGATATGGAATAATTTCAAATTCTAAAAATATTTTATAAACGGCAAAAATAACGATACCGAGTTTTTAAAAGCAGCATTTTGAATTAATCTAAACATGGTTTCGTTGTTGAAAACTTTACTTATTTGTTTATTTTACTTTATACAATACATTCGATGACCTCTGTAGCCTAGTTAGTAAGACGCTTGTTCCCAGCCTGGAGGTTGCGGGTTCGATTCCCGTTGAAAACCAAATTTAAAAGAAAAGGATTCCAGTCGGTTTTTCACAATATGCCGCTTTAACATATTTCTAGTTGGTTGGAAGATATTGCTGCATGGAAAAAAAACTCGCCAGGTTGTACTGTGTACAACAAAAGTGTAATGTAATAATTGAAATATGAATTGTTTATAGCTAGGTGATAATCTTTTGAAACAAACTATCGTTTTACAATTTTTTTTAGTTACAGGTTGAAGATTTACATTTTTTTTTGTGTAGAGAAAAAACATACAATACCAAAATAATAATAAAATAAGTTCAAATTTAACAATGGCGTCGCTTTTTGGAAGACTTTAACGATGGTGTAAGTTTTATATTAGCAGATGTCAAGTTGTCAATGTCTTTACAGCATGGACTGTAAAAGACGATGTGAAAAATGAAGAGCGATGAACTGGAAAAGCCTAAAGGTAATCTCTACTGGAGCGTATCGCGGGTGTTCCTGTATATTTTTATTGTTGCCCCTGGCCTAGCAAGCCAAAATGATCAACCATATTGTGGAAATAAAAATAAATTATACAACTAAAAATATTTTATTTTATATCATCTAATAATTCACGGTGTATTAGATATTAGATATAGCAGAGCGCCAGCCTTTACCATCTCGACACACCGATCTTTCTCTGTCGTATACCGCTCTTTCTACACTCAGATATATTTTGCTATCTCGACACACATATACCGCTTTTTCTACACGTAGATACATTTTGCTATCTCGACACACATATACCACTCATTCTACACTCAGATATTTTTTGCTATCTCGACACACGTATACCGCTCTTTCAACACTCAGATATACTTTCATAAAACTACAATTTCTCCGATTGTTTTTACTTTTTCTTCTTTAAAAAATTGATTCACTTGTTCCAACCACAGTTTCCTTGGTCTTCCTCTACCACGCTTGTCACTGTTGTGAACTACCATCTTAGCAGGTATTGATACTAAAATACATTAACATGAATTTAAATTTTTGATACATCGGAAATTGTTTAATAGAGCGAAACAGATAAATTGGTTATTTCCTGTTTACCATATGTTGCTTTTTTTTCAAAATTTTATTGACAATCTTTTAGTCATAAATATGTTTATTTTAACTTTAATCCTGACTTAATTCCACTTCGCTACATAAAATCTGATTTAATCCATGTTCGTTATATTTAAAAATACATTTTTGCTATGTAGTAAATAAAATGAGACGGGATATATTTTTTGGAATAAAAGAAGTTCATATGCCAAGAAACTTAATAAAGAGGTCACACCACTTTACATAAATTCTTATTAATCACATAAATACATTTTTCGGAAACTATTATTTATCAAAACCAAGCATAAATATATATTCTCGATTTATAAACAAAGGATTTTCTTTGTCACAAGAGGAACTAAAACTTTTGTCTTAGTATAAAGTATTCATTTTATCGTTAGCTCACTTTAAGCCTTCTTCACTATTTCATTTACGATTTAGTATTATGGTTTTTGCCTTTCAATTGAAAATAACTTCAGAAAACTTTTGGTTACTAATAAATTGTCAAAATACGACAGTGAAAGTTTTTTTATGTAAATAAATTAAGTGAAAGTAATATTGGTGTGTTTACATTAGTATTTCGATTTGTACACCTGTTATAAAATAAAAAACTCTAGAGCATAGTTTCCCAAACATTTTCGCCCCGTAGACCACTTGCCGATTTTTTTGTTTTCCGTAGACCCCCTGCCTGCCTAATATTGAATTTTCCTACACTTATCATATTGACTTCAAATATGTTTTTGACAGCTGACACATTGATGTTCAACTTGATAAAAATTTTTGTAGAGTGGACAATTGTAAAAACATGGACAATTTTTATTCACACCTTTATTAAAAAGACACAAAATGCAAGTAAATATTTGGCTTTGGAACGAAACAAATAAAAAACTAGTAAAATTCTTACATAAAATTAATACTGTTAATGTTAATGAGAGGATAATACTGTTAATGAGAGGGATGATCCTGATGCTCTGATAGCAATGGTTCAATATTTGGCGTCAAATTAGTAAGGTATAGTCTTATGTTAAATCTCCACTTTCAGTGATTTGCACTCAATTTCTTTTCTTCGTAAGAAGATTGTCAACCGTCTTAAAACCTCTTTCCACGAGGTATAAAGATGAAAAAACTAACAAAAACTTTTTTGCAATAGTCCATGATGCAGGATAAGCAACAGGAATATCTTTCAGAAGCCAGAACTGCTGATACTTTTTTTCTGAACTGCATCTTAAGTTCTTCGTTTGTACTAATTCCAATCAGTTATTCTTGTAATATATACATACGAGTATATGTACACACAATGTGTGTTAGGTGTAATAATACATTTACGGAACGCCTAAATATTGATGACGATCTGCCTAAATGGGATCCGCTCACGTGAACCCCCATTTACATCTCGTGCACCCCCATTTTCTTTTCTCGCTGATATAGACCCCCTGCAAGTCAAAATCGACCAATGGGGGTCCATATAGACCACTTTAGGAATATTTGCTCTAAAGTAAGTAAATAATAATCACAAGACTTTTGTTCGTCAGTGACTTTAAAAAGTTTATATCTTTGTAACGGTATAACCCTGTAACCTTTATGTAACGGTATAACCCTACCGATTTCAAGGTTTTCACCTCATCATTAGAACACAAATAAGACTCTTGTTTGTGCTCCCCTAATAAGTTGAAAACCTTAAAACCGGTAGGATTATATCATTACATGAATTGAAAAGAACAGTGTTTGATAAAAACAAATTACAATATATTTAAATTTCCACAATGTTAATGACATGACTTTAAACACTATAATAGTGCATATCTTCATTGACAAAGATAGTTTATCCTCATCTCCTTACCGTGTCATAGCCTTTTCATTTACTTTAATTTTTCCTTTTTCTTTCTCTGTGGAAAATATATATCACTTCTCATCCAGTAATTGGTACCAATTGTTGTTACCTTTCTCTGATTGTATGATATTTATTTTACTATCGTTGTATAAAATAAACCTTGGAGAATTTATTGCCATGTTGCAACCAACCAAACATAAATATGTTTAAAAAGTCTTAAGGTATGCCCAGACTGGAATTCTTTTAAAAAAATGTAGGTACCAAAATGAATCGACGACCCTCAGATTGGAAGACAGGCGTCTAACTAACTAGGTTACGGAGTTTGTCAGAATATTATAGAACTAAGTTTATGGAGTTTTTCAGAATATTACAGAACTAAGTGTCGAATAGATAAATATATACATGATAGATACGATGGTGTCAATAAACCTTCTTACTTATTATATTTTATAAAGAGCGCCTGGTTCTTCTTAATACAAGTATTAAAAGAAGTTAAAATGTAATCCAACACACCCTAAAATGGCTCATATGAACAGAATATTAATCCACAATTGCAGCATAAATCATTGAAAAAAATATTTTAAAATCCGTCTAAAGTACACTTAATATTTATTTGTTAAACAGCATACCTTTTTCTTTGACTTAAACACATTTTGGTACGTAATATAAATAAATTAGAATTCAATGTATATTTTCATGTAAGTGTACGTAATGACATTAAGTATCTGGTCCCAATACTTCATTTTAAGTTGACGGGTTAATTATTGGCGAGCGCGTAGAACCATGGTCTAAAAGGGGGATAGTTTGGGCGTTAAGCTTTCCTCAAACTTAGTTGTCATATTTTTCAACTTTGGTTGAGTTCTGTTGTAGTATTTTCTTGTATTATTCTTTATTACCTGCGCCATTATTTTTCATTAACGACAAGTCATGCGATGTAGAGTTTTCTTTATTATTATAAATAAAAAATCTCTAATCTCCGAAAGTTCTCCACCGATCGCTTTGAAATTTTGACAAAAGGTTGCATTTGTATACAAGATAGTTTATATACTCGTATTTATATTTATATACAGGTGTATATAAAAAAGTTTATTAATCAGAAAAAATAACGTTTGCGCCTCCTGCAGCGTCACAGGCGAACGAAACTTGACAGTTATGTAACATTGCATTTTCGACGTTTCGAAATTAATATTAAATATTAAATAATTAAATAATAAATATTAAATATCTATATAAATAAAAATGTATATATTCGTTAATTAAAAATCTCCGAAAGTTTTTCACGGATGGCTTTGAAATTTTGACAGTTCCATTTTGATTTTGAATATTAAATAATTAAATATTAAATATTTAATAATAAATATGAAATATTTAAATATTAAATTTTCAAAAACGTTTATTGAAAAATAGCGCCACCTGCTTAGACGTAGAAGTATACTAAGTTTTTATCTGCCATTTTGTATTTTGGCGTCGTAGTAATGGCTGTGCGCGCTTTTGATCCGGTGTTTTTAAGCTGTTTTTTTATTATTTTTCAGTACAGCAGTGAATTTAAACTGTATCAATTGATTTTCATTTGAATTCATGGTATGTATCTGTGTATGTTTTATACATTTGAATTATTAAAAGTTTCACGTGTTCATTGATGACGCGTGCAACACGTCACATCCAAATCAAATTCGTGCGTAGTTTGCAATGTATTTCCTTAACATTTAATTTATTCCAATAATCTCTCTCTTTTCTTAACATTTAATTAGTTCCAATTATCTCTGCATTTCCTTAACAATACTCCTATTTGACAAATATTTGACAAACGTGTATCCAGCTGCAAAACGATCGATCAGATGAGATATTCTCACATCAATTGCTGAAAATTGGGAACGGAAATGTGCCGGTTGATATGACGTCAAAAGAAGAATTGAAAAAGTATTTCCCTATATTCAAATCAATTATAAGAATCACGATTGGCTGGGTGAACGAGCTATTCTTGCCGCCAAGAACAAAGAAGTCTACGAACTTAACAATATTATTCAGTTCCTTTTTTAATGTTTCACAATTTTATGTGTTTTTGCTATAACTTTCTTCTTTTTCAGTGCAATCGATCTGCTTTAGTTCATCAAAATATCGAGGAAGCAGTAGAACGACGTGTAGCCAGACTTGAGGATGCACAGTTGCAAGCACGGCGATCGCATCCTGCAGCTTCAGAACTGCTTCGTTCTCAACAGAATGTACGCGATAGGCCGATAGTGGCTGAAAGAGGTCAGTAGGAATATCAAAAGTATATTTTTTATATAGATCGCGTTCTGCAGGTTCAGATCTGCTTCGTTCTCAAGAAAATGAACGTGACAGACTGAGAGTGGCTGACAGACATCAAAATATTGTATACCCACAAGCATTGTGAAATTAAGCATATTAGAAACGTGTGTTTTCTCTTTTCTTTCTCTTCCATTTAACCAGACTGAGCCACAGCAACGCGTGGCCGGGTACAGCTACTATTATAATATATTTATTCCGCAAGATATTTGTATGTATATTTCAACACTTGATAGATTAGAATGAAAGAAGTATTGTAAGTTATTTAACAATATATTCGGATTGTAAAAAATAGCTTACAAAGAAAAATACTAAATCATTATAATAGTGCAGTGTGAAATTGTTAATTACTATGGTTATCGTAATAAGTTTTCTAAATTAATATGTTAGCGAACTTCCTCCTGGCCCACAGGACATCATCAATACTTCCATTGTATACATCTAGCAACCAACTATTCCTAAAGTTTGCCAAACATTAAGTTACACAGGATGAGAAATATGTATGGACACTTGAAAGATCCATTCCAACTCTCTTTGAACCCGATTCTTTATGGTACCCAAAAAATAATGAAAGAGTTTCCAGTTTGCTAAGAGTTCCTTTGATAATAATACTCGCACGTGTGCAAGTGCTGCTGTCTGTTCACGTGCAATAGTATAACTAATTTGATAATAATACTCGCACGTGTGCAAGTGCTGCTGTCTGTTCACGTGCAATAGTATAACTAATTTGATAATAATACTCGCACGTGTGCAAGTGCTGCTGTCTGTTCACGTGCAATAGTATAACTAATTTGATAATAATACTCGCACGTGTGCAAGTGCTGCTGTCTGTTCACGTGCAATAGTATAACTAATTTGATAATAATACTCGCACGTGTGCAAGTGCTGCTGTCTGTTCACGTGCAATAGTATAACTAACACGTGCGATGACAAACTACGAGTTATATTCCTATTCTAGTGTTTCTGAATCCAGAAACTATATAACTCGGAATGAAGATAATGGTTTCTACCAGCCACGCTGTTCGATGTGCTCAGATATGTTGAAGGAGTCTAGGGTTAATATAACACATGAAGGAATGAAGATAATGGTTTCTACCAGCCACGCTGTTCGATGTGCTCAGATATGTTGAAGGAGTCTAGGGTTAATATAACACATGAAGGAATTGAACTTACCTAAAATTGCGTGTACAGAATCATCAATTCCTTTGTAATTTATTTTTAACAAACACTGTTTATTCCACTTTTTTTATGACGGTATAACCCTACCGGTTTCAAGGCTTTCACCCCATCTTCAGGGGAGCGTAAACAAGTCTTGTTTACGCTCCCCTGAAGATGAGGTGAAAGCCTTGAAACCGGTAGGGTTATACCGTCATAAAAAAAGTGGAATAAACAGTGTTTGTTAAAAATAAATTACAATGACTTTAAACCTCCACAACGTTAATGCCTTAACTATAAACAACACATCAATTCCTTTTGTTATAACAAATCATTCTTGTGTTAAATGATTTTCTTTATTTAAAAACTCATTATACCGATCAATAATAAAACAAAGAATAGTGGTAATTTACAAAACAAAATAAAGTACCAAATGTAATGTATGGAAGAGAAACTTGGACATGGAAAAATACTGAAAGGAGCCGAATTAAGCGTGTGTGTACTGAGCAGAATATAGAGGGTGGTATATTCAAAAATATTGAATTATGTAATTAGGGATGAATACGAACTTAAAACTAATGTATTAAGGAGGTATTCACTCTAGAGGCGTGAATTTCGGGCGTTTTTTCATACTTTATAGAAAAAAGCTAAAAACATTTTTCTTGTTCATTTTATTTCAGTTTGTTTATTGATGATTTAAGAATGAACAGAAATGTTTTTGAAATTTTTTTTTTATTCCAGATGTTCTCAGCTGTTATATGAATCTTGTCGTAAAAAAAGGGGGTGAGCTGCTCGACATGATTAAAGCCCTTTCGTAAATCTGAAACAAAAATCATACACAGTTTCTTAATAAAAAATAATGTCGTTATAGTTGGTATCAAAGAGAAAAAAAATCGTAAAATGGCGGCTGTCTAAAAAAAATTCAACTTTTTACCCTTTTTTCAAATATTTTGTTTTTACAAATAGTATTAAATAGGTAGGAACGATATAAAAACATTTAATAAAGTTTTATACACAGTTTGAATGCAATCGGTTGGATAAAATTTGAGATTTTATGTCGACCAGGTAGAAAAAAGTAGTTTCGAGAAAAACACGTTTAAAGTTTTGAGATTATTGTCCGAGTCATACCGATGTAGCGTAATTGCTGACTCATTTATAATTATAACTTGGTAAATATTAAGAATTTTAAAATTTCCTTTTGAGAACATATTTTTAAAGATCTAAACTTTAAAAATATGCAAAATTTCTAGAGTGAAATACCCCCTTAAGTAAAATTTAAAAAACGCTGATATGGATTGGGCATGTAGAACAAATGAATGAATAAAAACTAACAAAACAAATATACAGCGTAAATTTGAGTGGAAACATGGTTAGGGAGACCAAGTTAAATGTGATTGGATCAAGCGAATGATTTCAAGAGAAAAACGTAAAAATGCAGAGATATCGAAGGAGTTGTAATCAAAGGTGTAAAGATTTTACTATTGTGACACTGGCGAAAGATTTATATCACGCTAAGATTTCAGCACATTTCTCTGCCTACCCCGACAAGGAAATGGCATGATGGTATTTATGTACCATATATATGATTGTAATCGTTTTACTACTCCATTTTATTTGTTAAAAATCAATCAATTGTACATTACAGGTTTCCTTCTTTCGTACAATATAAAAAAAGTATCAAAATAGAATACATTTTTCTTTTGTAAAACAACATAGAAATTTTGTTACATTAGAAGTGACAAAGATTGTAAGATTTGAACTTACTTTCACTCAAGTATTTAATAGGATAAATATAAAAGGATGATGAAACACAGATTCATGTCAATTAATATTTTTTGAACATGTTCAAAAACAGATCTTCTCAAACAATGGTTCTCGGACCAGGACTGTTCCACAAATAAGAATTATTTATTTAAATGCATAATTCTTTCCAATAATTTTGAAGTTTTGTTTTTTTAATTTTTTTTTCTTGTTGTTTCAGTCAATGAAAAATATTTGAACAGATTTCTCTTCGTTTTAAAAATCTCTTTATTAAATTTCTCAAAAATTCTATGAAGCACTTTCGTTGTGCTAAATGAAGCATTAAGTGTTGTTTAAACTTGAATGGGGCATTTTAGGTGTGTTCGAGTGTTTAATAAGTTTTTTATTCATTTTTATTTATTAAAGTAATCTATAAAACAAACATTTGCCGAAGACATTAAAATTAATATCTAATTTAATTTATATATTATAACTAACTATATTGAACTAACTTAATTTGAATCACCTAAATGTCATTTTATTTTTAATAATCTTAAAATGTTATTTCTTAGAAATAGTTAACACCTACATACTACTCATAAATAGATAACTATTCTTACAACTAATTATTTTAATATTGATTATTTAGCACGTACATATCCACTTATTCAGGTTACTTGCATTCCATCACATTTACTCAGATCTTGGTCCTCCCTGCTAACACGGTAGGTGGACTAGTCAGGCAACAGATGATGCTTCAGAAGCCTGCCTTTAATTAATTTATTCTCCATTAATTAAGGAACTGAATATTTCTAATTACTCAATTAATATTTTCTTTCTTCCCTTCTGTCATCGGTACAAACCATCCTTGTACAAGTTAAATTGCTTTCTTAAAAAGGTTCATATTTTTCATGTCCTGTATCAATTAATTAATAAGGAGGACTTAAAAATTAATGAAAATGACTCCACATCACGCTCTATGAACTTTCCTTATTATCTGCTATCCTGTGCCAGGATCTTACGACTATTATCTGCTATCCTGTGACAGGATCTTCCAATTATTGATCTAGGCTTTCATATCTTTGGTTATACAATCTTACAAGTGACCTCATTCTATCTTATTAATTTTATGCCTTTAAATGATTTTTCATTAATTAAAAAAATCTTTCATAGGGATATTTTATAATAGAACAGTGATTTGCAAGTTTTCGGAATTCATTGTTTTTAATGTAAGCGAGGAAGAAGATAATTTTTATCGTACCAATGTGAGGAAAACAGGTATTAAATCGGTTCACATTTGTTGAAAAAAACAAGCACATCCGAGCTAGCAATTTAAATATATTGAAGAACAAAATTATCTTCGACCCCATTAATTAAGCTTTTGAGCTTAGAAACACTAGAGTATGCATGGAAGTTCGTCATCGCATGTGTTGGCAATACTATCCCATATGTGAAGAAGCAACAACACTCGTACAAATCTATAGCGCATGAGTATTGTAATGAGACAAATCTATTTACTAGACTATGATTTTTTTAATCTTTTTTTTTTTGGCACCATCGCTAATGATACCCGAAACCCTCGGGCTGAAGTCAAGTTTACTACCAACTAGGCTACGTAAATCGTCATAAAAAAATGGGTATTGCATTGTTTTCACTTAATATTAATAGGAAAAAATCACATTGAAATAAGCCCTCCGAATAACAGATATTACTCAACAGCGTTATATATTTTGAGATATAACATATAGGTATAGCATTAAATTACAGTTTTGTTGCATACAATACAATCTGGTTGACTAATAACCATTTGACCATTTCTTTCAACTAACCAGAAATAAACTAAAAGGAGTGTTATGAAGAAAACATCTTTGGAATTATCGGGAATCAAACCCGAAACCCCAGGGTGGAAGACAAGCATTCTAACATCAAGGGTCGGTAGTCAACAATAATATTCGCACATCTTAGGTGATAGTTTTTAAATTGACTAATGATTGGTCTTTTCAACCTTAATGGAGATAGTTACTATTCAAAATTGAAATAAAACAAAGAATTATCAGTTACTAACTGTAATGAATTGCAATTCAGTTTTGTCCATTTTACCGTTGTACTTATCAAGGGTTGTTTTGACTTATTTCCCAGAGTTAACGTCTTCTGAGGATAAATTCCTAGAACTAAACTTGCTAAATGACAAATTGGCCTTCAAAAGTTCGATATTTTGGATAATCACCCTCTGTTCTACATATAACATAAATATCTCAGGAACCTTTTTTGTTTTAAATTTATTTCAGCATATTTTTTTAATTAACTTGACCAAAACTTCTATGTTAATACGTCTATGCAAATTTTGCGGATATCATTATTATCAAAGTTTCGAGATTATAAAATTATTATAAAATAATAAAATAAATAACATAATAATAAATAATAAAATAAAATAATCCGATAGCAGTTGCAAAACATGGTTAACAAAAAAGCAACATGGTTAACAAAGAAGCAAATGCTTTTGAGCAACTACAAAAAAATATACTTCAAAACAAAAAAAACAACCATTTAAATAATTTGCAAATAAGTATCTGTAAAACGGTAAGAACTTTCGCATCCACTATTAAATAATTTTGTGACAAATTCATCAAGACAAAACAGCTTATAACCTCTACGTATCGGCTAAAGCGCTGAAGGGGGTTGGGTGACATATTAAGACTGCCGGCGGCTAGCCAAGAGCTGCAACGTTTTATCACCCGCAATATATTCGACGAATCGAACGTTTATATAAGTACATCAACCGGTGTTATATTAAGAAGATGACAACTTCTGGAGCCTAAAACTAAAGGTTTGATTTCCACTCGGGGAGTCCGGGTTTAAAATAATACTTATTAAAAAAAAGGATCCCAGTCCATCTAATACAAATACCCGCATGCACTAGATATGTACAAATATTACCTACGACTATGTCTCGTGCGGTGTAGCCAAAACGTGTCTTGACGAATTGCAAGCTCCGTGCTAACTCCAGTGTTTTTCCTTCCTACCCGCAGGATTTTTGTTTATTTTTTCTATTCCTGCCCAAAGGCGTCATTAATGAGGCCGACTATTAAAGTTGTCTTCCGAACAAAGAATCTTGTCTTCAATATGTCCACATTGACAATTGGGATTTATTGAAGGGTATCATGGGACTAAATGATCTAATTATAATAATAATAATCTTTGATTCCATTAAGTATGCAATGCGACAAAAGCCATAACAAAATGCATGTGCAATATGTTAAATAGTTAAGTACTCGTATTATACTTGTCCTTGTATATAAAATAATCTTAATAAAAAAGGTTATTTTTTTTAATTACACAAATTTTAAAATCTCTCGAAATAAATACAAATGTTATCTGCTTAGATTATTTCCTTTTTTATGACAATAATATCTTTTTTTACTTTCTAATCGCATTCTCCAGTGGCGCCGCATGAATTATTAACTAGCAATAATTCTAATCAATGAGTTGTCAATTAGCATTATATGCTTATCTATTCTCCATACGTGATGCCTCAGAAGTGCATCAAAACCTGGTCGACAACCTGAGCAAACATCTGTGAAGCACTACAATTTCTTGACAATCCGAGTATGTTTCTCTATGCTTTATTATACTGCATTTTGAATTCTTTAAACTTCTGGATGTGTTATTTACTCAAAGTTCACTTGAGTACAATGATATGAAATATAACTAAAACAGTTGCTTCTTTATTCCATCACTACATCCTCTAGCCTTCTTTAATAATCTTTGGTAATGATGTGACCAATTCTATACCTTCAAGTCCTCTTTTAAAATATTAAGGAAATCTGAACGTGATGTTACGAACAGCATATTAACCTGAATGGAGACATTTTAAAGAATCCCTATGGAATTATTGAACGGAAAATGTGTTTGTTAGATTGAATGTAATTTTTTTTTTGAAATTCAATTTCAAGAGTACCCTTTATAACCACAACGGTACAAGAAACGCTATTACAACTACCCGCCGACATTTTAATCAATCATACTTTTTGCTGTATTGAATTGTACCATTCGTTCTTGCAGGCAGCTGAAAACAACCCTCTTTCAAACCCCGTGTGACAAATGCCACCCCTGTCCGCCATGGGCATTATCTACCCCGGCCACTATTCTTGTTACTGTGACATATTCACCCCATCCGTTTATCGCGTGTCTGAACCTAGATAAGAGATGAAAAGTGTCCAAGGTTGTACAATATTATTTTAACAAACTACCCTGCCACTCTGAATCAGGGCTGGCTGTATTCTAGTGTGCATATTGCACGCAAACGACAGATTACTGTTGTTTAAAACCAAAACCATCGTAGTATTACAATATATTGGTTAATCATTTTATGTTAAAAGGTTACATAAATTCAAGTGAGAAGAAACTACAGAGGTCAATTGGCAGCATAAAAAGTCGAATGGGAATACGTACTCGTATGTGCTGTATGCTGTTGACATGGTAGTGTAAGAGAAAAATGAAGATGAGTTACAGTCTTAGAAGTAGATTGTACAAGAGACATAAAGAGAGAGAGCTAAAAATGTGTGTGGCGAGATCTAAAGTTATGATGATTGAAAAGTGTGAAAGGAAAAGTATATACGATATATGTTGGGTGTAATTTAGGTTGTATTTTCTAAGATTATGGAAGAATTAAGGGGATATGAAACGACGTGTAGCGATAAAAACAATGTCTTTGGGGCACTAAAACATGTATACTCGGACCAGACAGTATCAAAATCTACTAAAATTATTATCCACAACTGTTTAAGTACCAACTATGGGAGTGAAACGTGGACGAACAGAAAGACTGACAAGAGTCGAATGAATGCTGTGGAAATGTATGCACTTGGAAGAATACAAGTGGTTACAACGTATGACAGACTCGCAATGAAGTGATTAGATGTGATGTGTTGAGTAAGATGAAGAAGAGCTCTCTGAGATGATTTGAGCACGTGGAGTGAATAAATAAAGAAAGACTAACAAAATCTACAAATAGTGCAAATGTGAGCGTAAGGCGTGTTAGAGGAAACTAGAAAAAGTTTGTTTGGGCCAAGTGAATGACATAGTGAAAGGAGGAAATATGATAAGTAAGAGAAATCGAAGGAGTTGTATGAGAAGATGTATGGATGAAGAAGAGGTAAAGGGTGTATGCCGAGATAGGAAAGTCAAGCGATCTGTTCCCTTGATATACCTCAACAGCGAAACGGCTCGATGGTGTGAATGTATGTATGTATGTTGAAAAGAACATTAAAATAAAAATTGCGACAGTGAACAAGGTAAACAGAGCTCTTAACGTAATATACAACAACTCAAACATTCCTCAAAGCCCAGTTGTCAACTTGGTAACATCGATAGTCGTTATCCTCTGCTTTAAATGTTAATTCGTATTGTAATTTATGCGGTCAGACGCGGTCCATTAGTAAACTTTTCGCGGAATAGAATTATAGTTTAGTCCGAGAACCATAGTTGAAGTGGCACTGCTTTAGAATACGATCAAGTAAGCGTGAATAGATATTTTACTATTTTAAAAAAAGATATCTAGAAATTTTCCATGAATGAAATTTGATTATAAAAATAAAATTAGAAAAACACTTTAAAATCTTTCTAGTTAAGAAATAATTTATAGCAAAAAATGTTCATTTTTCAACTTTGAATTGTAGCGTTAGTCTCTGTCAAGTTTTTCAAATTAAAAGCAGGAAAAATATTGTAAAGAAATCTATTTATTTTTCTACCGGGGCCAGAAAACATAGAGGGTGGAACAATCCCTTGAGAAGGTCCTGCATTAACCCTTAAAGTATTGGTATTTTTCATGTGCTATCAAAGGACTTGCTAGTCAATTGATGGTTTTGCTATCTTCAAGTAATTTTCTATTGATATTTTGTGTCCAGTAAAGTTTTTTTATTAAAAGAAAAAGAACGCGTAGGCGAGTAAAACTATTTTTATTTCATCAGAGGTTTTGTCAATACTAAATAAAAGGTGGATGAAACAATATGAAAGGTAAGGTTGAATATTTATGAAGACAGAAAATAATTATAAAATACTAGCTGAAAAGCTCATTCATGGATATTGAAAACAATTACTAAATACTTGTTAATTGTTACACCTATGTCACTTACATTATATCCCATCACGCTCCATTCCGACTGGACCGTATCTGATCTGTCCTAGTTGCATATTACCTATCATTATATTATTTGCCTTACCCTGGTCGTGTCCCTCATTTTGGTTTTGCCGATCTTCGTTGTAGATCTGTGATCTTCGATCTTCTTTAAGAGATTGTCTACATGGTATGTCCAGCGTTTATAATTTGTCACCGTAGCCATCACCCTTTTGTTTTTTCTTCGCGTTCCATCAACACTCTTTTCTTCTATCAATCTGGTTCTTCTGGACACTTTAAAATGTATTTTTTTGTATAAAGTTTAAAAACTTACAGTTGCAGGGAATGTTGCTAACTTTGTGCGTTAAATATTTTAAGAAAAATCAAGTTTTATCTCATTTTATCACTTTAAAACATCAAAATGTGTGATATTTCACTTAATAATTAATTACCTTATTTTTTCAATGCGTGCGTACTCCACATGTGCGAATGACAATAAAAGTATTTTCATTTTAACTTGCTTAGTAAAACACAGTCTATTCTATTTAATATAATAGATACCATCGTTACATATATTAATGGAAATAAACAGTGTTTCACTAAACAAGTCACAATGTGTTTAAACCTCCACAGTGTTTAACTCCTTAACTATAAATAATTTCATTCGTTTTATAAAAAAAGGACAAATGAATGTTAAATTTAAAAATAAATTACCTAATTTATTTGCAAGTAGCTATGATATCTTCTTTTAACACTTATTTTATTGTACTTTGATAGAACGTGTTTCAAATTTGGAATATTCACGTCACAGTAGTTTCTACATATGTGTTTTGTTTTATTTTCACTTCACGGTCACAGAATGTTTTGTTTTATTTTCGGGGTCACGTAACTAAATTATATAATAGATATATTTGTTTGCATAGCTCTTAACAAAATATTACAGAAAACAAATTAGGAAGTATGTTTTTTACCGTCATGGATATATTTATAAATGTTAACCTTTTCGTTAATAAATGCACAAACATAATTATTTGGTTTCTTTTAGTCTTTTTGTACGCCCACGTTTCACTTCAATACATCAAAGTTGATACTAAACTACTGTACTGCCCACCAACCCCACGGTTGACTATTGCTTCCCCGTGTGGGATGCGTTTCAGAAGATCAGAAATAAGTATGTTGCATATAGTATGTATAAAAAGGGTTGTGTCTTCTGTTTAGCATCTTCTGCAAACTGGGATCGTCTGCAAAACTGACATCATTCGTGACTTTTTAAATATCAGACTTGTGAGCGTACATGTTAATTCTTTTAGTAATTTGTTTTTCTAACAGACCTAAGAAGTCTAGAAATCAAATCAAAAAAATGTTAAGAAAGCATCTTTACTTATTTTGATATCGATTTAAGCTTTTAGAGAGTATTCAAGAAATAGTCGTATTTTTCTTCATTTACCAAAATTTTATTCAAGAGGCTATAGATTATACGATATTTATTTTAAACGTTTGAATATAATATTTCAAAATCAAATACGTATTTTCTGCTTGAATTGCCTCCTAAGAACTTCAATGTGATCTTGGCTAATAACATTTGGTTAATTAAAATTTAAGAGCGTCTAACATTTTTTAAAATAAATACGAAAAAATTTGATTTATTTCTGAGTAGGCTATTAAGTGATGTCTGCACTTGAATAAACGATTACAGACATTATTTTAATATAAAAGGTCAAGTGACACGTGTATTCAATGGAGCAGAAATATAAAATTTAAGTATTTTTCAAGGATACTTGAATCACAAATTTCATTATAGCCGAACTCCGTGACCAACTTGATAAGACACCTATTACATGTTCCAGCCGGAGGGCTGCGGATTCGATTCCCGTTGGATCCCAGATTTTTGTTAAAGTATTCTTGTCTGGTTTTCACTTAGGCATCTTTATAATTTTTCTAGGTAATTGAAAGATATCTGCGATATTGCAATAAGCACGCTAGGTTGAACTGTCTACAGTTTAAGTGTAATAGAAATAACAATACAATAAATTATTTAACTGGATGTATAACAAAAAATATGCTTCTGTCTAAGTGACCATTCAATGCGCGTTTACAAATATGTCAGCATTCTGTATACAGCTTGTGATTTTATCGACATATTGAATGTATCGTCTAACATACATCGAATCTATCGTATAGTCGTTCTTTAAACCAACCCCGTCTTTTTCATATCATGTTCCATGGTGTAGGTCGTGATCTTCTGCTATCTGTGGAAGCATAAGTCATCATCCTTCCTGCTCCTGGATCATATTGAATGTTGATTTTAGGAAGGATCCTATCAACTGCTTTATTTAGTCCGTCTATGTTGTAGACCTTCTTCTTGCTCGTTTATCTTCAAGTGTCCTCATGATCCCCAGCTTCTCAAAACTTTCGTTGCCCTTTCTCCGGAAAATATCCCCAAGTATGTTAGGATCCTTTCCTGCATGTCGTTGAAAGTATTTAGAGACGTTGGTGCGCTTTGTGGTCCATAGCATAGGAAACATTAGTCTCCAACATCACATCTCCAGCCACATGATCTACTCGTAGTTCGAAAAGTTTCAGATAGCCTCTTACACCATACATTATTTTCTTACAACATAGTTTTTTTACTTCATTTTTAACTTTAAAAAAGTTGGTCATTCCATACATACATGCAAGAACGATTTAAAGCAATTTAATTATTTTTTTTAAATATTAAATGTATTTTTTTTTATTTTAACAATATTATTCAATTGAACATAAAATGAATTATGAAATATATATTTTTTAAATGTAACATACCAAACCTCGAACCTAACATTTTAAAATCTTCAGTTGAATTATTTCCTCATTTCCATTATTTTTCGCTTTACTTATTTCGGGACTCGTCATTTTTACACTTCATTGTAAAAACAAACTAGCGGACTTATGGCCTGGTGGCAATCTGTTCCAAGTAACCAGAAAAAAGTTAATAAAGTAAATAACACGGTCGCAAAAAATATGAAAAACATACATAGTAAAAGTTAAATAAAGCTTTCATCAATCAAATGGAAAGGAAGGGACTTTGAGAGGAAAGAAAGATAAAAAATAAAACACGTTATGTTACTGACTTCAAATTAAAAGTTTTTTCAGTCGTTTCTAATAGCATGTCAAAGGCAACATTTCTATATTCATAAAGTTATTCAAAGCACATAATAAATCAGTTAAAAAAGCAATATCAGATTATACGCATTGAAATTGTGATTTACACCTTTTTTTTTATTATTTTTACATCAAACATTTAGTTTACGAAAGGAGACAATTGTAAACGACGATCAAAAGATGATTGATTTAGGCTATACTCGTATTTGGCCTACGATGCAAAAAAATTGTTAAATACATATTTTTATCTTTCTTTCTCTTAAGTATGTTATCATCACGACTATCTCTCTTGATATATTTATTCTCAACTATCCTTCAAATTTTTCCAAGGTCTTCCTAGAAAATTATTGTTAGTGGCTATTTCATACATTACAACGTAAGGAACTCTTGTGTTGTCCATACTTCCCATGTAACTTTTCTAATGGTTATTGCAGTTTCTACCCCATCTCATACTCGTAATATCTTCTAATTCACTTTATTTTTTTAAATACGAGAATTTCTAACTCAAAGTATTTTTCCAGCAATGTCTCAGAGAATTTTCATTTTATTAGTTCCAATGTTTGAGATAATTTGTAGGTTTTATTAAATCTATATAAATTATAGATTTTTATGACGAAGTTTAAAAAATATTTACATTTTCCTCAGACTTTCTTGTGAATGAATGAAATTGAAAAATAATCGTGGCGAGAAAATTTACCAAACAGGCAATGTTGTTCTTATTTTATTCAAGTAAAACTGAAAATACTTTGCAAGGGTCTTCAAGACATACAGGTTCATGTTTTGATTGAACCAAGTAAAATCCATGTTATATCCAGCACATAGCTTATCCTGGTATTTCAGTATTTCAGCAAAACCTGGTAAACCAACCATGGAGGTCAAGAATTATGGTCAGGAGTTGAAGGGTGACGTTAGGAGGTGGGTAAACAGGCTGTAGTGTTTGATGAAGATTACCTGGGCACGTACATAATATACACACAGCCCCTGAATAAACAAGGATTCACCTCAAACAGATGAGATGTGTTTGCCTAATATATTTGACTTGCGTGTTACTGCTGCAAAACACAAAATCGCTTGGATAATTTGCCAATTTCGATCGTAAATGGTCGTAATTTGTAAATAAGAAATACTTGATTTCAATTTGATCCCAGTAAGTATCATTATATATGTTAACGTTCATAAAATAAAGAATTATAAATAAATGACATGTACTCTAACTATCTACGTTCCCTTACTTCAAAATATCATTCACTTGATCCAACCATACTTTACTAGTTCGTTCTTTATCAGGTTTTTCCATCACATTGCACGATATGCTTGTTTTGTTATCATAATACTCGTATTTCTTCATTCATTCATTCTACAATTCCAAACCATCTCAGACTGCTCCTCTTCATATTACTACATCGGCATTAAATTCACATTCATCCCTATTTACTTCAGTCCCTATTGTCATAAATTATCACCCCATGATTTTTTTCAGTTCACGTATTTCAACAGATATTTTTCTGCTCCTTTCAGTTTTTTTCCATGTCGAGGTTTCACTTACATCTATATATCATCACTAATGTGGTCAATCATCTTAGCAGATTTTGATGTTGTCAAGTTCGAGTATTTGATATATGTTTTAGTGCCTCGTTGACTTGGTTTTCAATCGCTACACGCCGTTCGATATCCCCCTTAACAGTTTAATTATCTTATTTAAATAGTAAAATTCCTCAACTTTTTCGATCTTTCATTATTCACTATACATCGAATTTACTTTTCAATCACCGAAATTTTGGGAATCACTACATTCATTCCTACATCTTTCTCTTCGTATTCTCATGTAATCAACTTGGCAAACTCAGTAATTAATTTTCATTCTCTTCTCATACTACCATACTAGCAATCTGTATACATTCCTTTGTAGTATCTACACATATGAATTTATAAGCTGGGTGACATAACACATCCTTGCTTTACCCCTTTTGAAACATGACCTTTTTTTCAATCAAAGAGAAAAAAATATCATAATGACGATCAATAAATTACTTATACAGTGCAGTATCGTAATATATTATCACCAAAAGAGCGGATTGTTTTCGAATTTATAAAACAGCTCATAAACGCCATTAATCCATTAAATTGAAACGATATCGGAAAGTTTGGAGGAAAACGGAATTCCAATACTAAACTACAATTCTACTATTTGCCAAACTATTGTCACCGATAGTGCTTAATCTGGTGTTTGACAAAGAACGCTAATGCATATGGGGGTTACTTGAGAATAGCTTAACTCGATCAACTCCTAAAAAGACAGCTGCTCCTATCATAGTTCGAAGTAGTAAAAAGTTCTTTCCACGTTGTTTCAAAGAAGATATGTTTAAGGGGTATATTGTCTTTGTTTCCTATGTTGAGGAATTCTGTTATTTAGGTACTATTTTTAAATATGTTTAAAAATAGTACCTAAATAATAGAATTCCTCAACTTGCTCCAATATTTCATTGTTCATCCATCTACGTTTGCTTTTACAATTTTATATCACCATAACTCAGATCTTGTTTTGTTTGCTATTTTAAATCCTCAAATGCTGCCTGTTTTTATTTTATCTAACAATTTAGTTTTTTTTTGTATAAAGCTCATATGAAAAATCTTTCACCTAACACCGGAAACAGAATTGTGATAAGAATTTCTCTTTAGATAGAAAACCCCTTTGGTAATAAATAACACCTATTTTCTTCTATGAAGTATTCAAATAAATAAACAAAAAATTTCATGTAATAAGTACTCCTCATTTGTGAAAATAAAGGATATCCTTTTTCGTTTGTTAATAATTAAGTAAATATGTTTAAATAAAATCTTGACTTGACAAAACAATGGCCGGCCCTGTCTAGCAGATAATTGAAGGTAACTTAACAATCGGATTTTATCTAAAAAAAATCTTTATATCAAGACATTCCTTTGAATACTTTCACAGAAACAGTAAGTGCACAGGTGGATGAGAACAATTTGTTCCTGAACTAAGAAGTTAATTAGCAGGGCTCCTGTAGAGCTCGGCCGTAATAGCAACAGGGTCTGCTCCGCCCCTCCAGGACAATAATGGTCCGCTTGTTAGCAAAATTAACCCTAACGCAGATTTGTAGAGAACATTTGGAACAACGCAATTATCTGACGAAATTAAGATTGTTTTTTAAACAGGAGACAGTTTTCCAGGAATTATTCTTTAAAACTGCCTTTAATTTTCTTTAACTTTTTAGATATTAATTTTTTTAACATTTATTTTTTAATGCACAGACATTGATGACATCCATAGCCTTACAAGACTCCTGTTTTTCGACCTGAGGGTTACGGGTTTGATCGTTGATGGAATCCAGATAAAAAAAAATTTATAGGTGATTTTTACTTCAAACTTCTTGAACATCTTTATTATTGATTGAAAGATATTTTCACATGACAATTAGTCAGCCAGGTTGTACTGTATACAATGAAAGAGTCATACTCGTGCAATACAATACATACATATGTTACATCACAGGTCTATGCCTCTACATCATGTATTCATGCACACAGTTTGTGTCTTGTTTACATCCTGACATGTTGTCATACATGATCTCCTGAAACTATGTTTTAAACCCACCAACTCTTTTCAATGTTTCAGTGGTTCGGTTCTTCATCGTTATCCACTCATTTAAGATATAAAATCATATATAAAAAAGTATTTTTCAAGTCAAAAACTAAGCTGAGTTTTAAAATTTATGAGCTCTTCAATTTGACAGAATTTGTCATCGCAGAGTTTCAAAAATAATATGACAAATCGAGGCTTATCTAAAGAAATCTCCAACCTCAACTTTACTAACAGAAGAGCTTAACTACCCGAAATATCCAGAAAAAATACTAGTTTTTTAATTTACTCCCCGGAACAAAACTTACTTTTTGTTATTTTTATTGCCGCCGGGCTACATTAAAAATTCAGATTTTTCCGTGTTTGTTGTTTTAGTATTTGCTGGCATATTGCTCATTTGCAGTTTTATTTTTGTTTGTCACGTAAGTGTGTTCCTATAAAAAATATTAAGCTGTTTCTAAGAGAATACAATTCAGTTCAGTTGAATCTGACCGGATTAACTTATACAGGTGTATTAATTACATTATAATATGACTGACAAGCATACTCGATCAAGAGGGATTGCCTATCGGATTATACCGTTGTATGCAATACAGCCTGTTGGGTTCATTATCATGAAGCAATCTTCAATGGAAATCGATTCCACAACACTAAGATGGGAAGACGGAATTCACCAAATAGGCCACAGCAGTTTTAATCATACGAGTATATTTATCTAACTCAATTCAAATAATACCATTAGGGGCAAATTTTCTATATCCAATGATTTGGTAAACTTGTTATTATGTTTAACATAACGATTTTTTTCACATTTAGACCTTAGTTCATCTGAATTTACCTGATATATACAGTCAACTCCGGTTATAGTGAACTCGGTTTTAGTGACCCTTTGGCTAAAGTGAACCAAAATCTACTAGTTTTGTTTATTTTTATTTATTTTATTTATTATTACACATGACAAGTAATATACACAATTTGAGAAAAACCACAGATAATTTGATTTGAACATACAATTCTAATGGATCTGGATTTGTTGCCTTTCATTTGTCGTATCCCCAGTAAACTAGGCTTTTGCCTGTATCTCACTGAGGATATTTAGCATGAAAAAAATAAATCGATACTTCTTTCCGATTTTTGATTACACAAAAACAAAACCCCGTTGCACGCTCTCATCAACCTGACAGTGACACTCAACTACAACTGGAAACATCTTGCGAAATTCAACTCCTCACACATCATCACTCCAGAAAGACCAAAAATATTCATCCCACACCATACCGCACACAATCATAAATCTCACATAAATCCCTTCCACTCGTCATTCATCCTGAAAGCCCAAGTACTCAAAATCCTGTCGCAATAACAACCACGCTCCGATCGACTGTCTAAATGGTTTTCCTACCTTTACCTTTATTGAAGTCGGCACGCCATTGTATGTAATGGGAGCCAAATAAGCATATTGCCTTTGGGCAAAAGAGCTTTTAACTCTAGGGATGGTGAACATTTTATTAGTTTCCATGCGTGTCGTGTGTGTCTGCTGAGTCTGCATCTTCCCTTCCTCTCGATGGTAGTTTAAGTTCACTATAACATATATTTTACCATACACACTTGATATATGGGTTTGGAACAGAAAATTTTAGTTCACTATAGCCGAAAGTTCACTAAAACCGAGTTCACTATAACCGGAGTTAACTGTACCTGTTTACCTTACACTTACATATCATCACACCGTTTATCTTGCGGTTTTATCCACAGGGTAGTTGACATTCATACTCGTCCCTTAGATCAGGCGCTGAAAGACTAATTTTGCATACCAACAAATCATATCTCATTTGCGGTTCACTCATCAACTATGGAACGAACTTCAAATATTTATCAGATTTGCACCATCCTTATTGCTTGAAAACGGAATTAAGTGATCAAGGATGAATTTAAACTTCAGGTTGATGTATTTAAGTGATCAAGGATGAATGTAAACTTCAGGTATTAAGTGATCAAGGATGAATGTAAACTTCAGGTATTAAGTGATCAAGGATGAATGTAAACTTCAGGTATTAAGTGATCAAGGATGAATGTAAACTTCAGGTTGATGTATTTAAGTAAAATGAAGAACACGTTGAAATGGTTTGGGTTCATGAAATGAATGAATGAAAAAAAAAAACAAAACAAATATACAGTGCAAATGTAAGAGGAAAGAGGTGAAGAGGAAGACCAAGAAAAATATGGTTGGATCAAACAAAACATATTTTAAAAGTAGAAAAAGTAATAAGTAAAATAACGTAATATTGATTTAAGTTTATGTGCCTCAAACAAGTATGTAAGAGAAATTAGGAGCTGTATGAGAAGGTGTATAGATGTGGAAGTGGCAAAATATGATTATCGAAAATAAGCTTGCCCTCTCTGTTTACCTCAGCAGAGAAATGACGTGATGGTATGTATGTACCATCCTTATTCATATTCAACAGACAATTGGATTGGAGATTTTTTCAGAATATCCTTTCATCTTATTTTCATTTATTTCCTCGTCGCTCGATTGGACATTTATTCGCTTTTTTCTAGTTGAATTGAAACGAATATTATTTTGTATATCTGCCATGGATTAAAATAGCTAAACGTATCCATAATAAGCAGGTTGGTTGAAAGAAATTTATGTGTTGTAATAGATCCACTAGATGTGCTAAGATAAAATTATCGTTGCTAACTTCATCCCAAATGTGCTGAATGTTCAATACATTTTTGAATTTGAAAAGTAGTATTTTTACGACCATTATTTATTAAAATTGCTTGAACAGTTTTTAGATATAATATTGAAGATGGGACAAAATGCTTTTTTACTGCTGCAAACGAAAAATATACACAAACGAGTAAATTAATACTTTAAATTCAGAATAACTTTACGTATGTATGAAATTTAACTTGGCTGACCTAACTTCTCACCAAATCTGGATTTGTGTTTACTTCTCCATGTTTCTGACATTTATTACAGAACATGGACGAGTAATCGACTAACAGCAATGAATAAAAGGTCCTGAGTTTAGTGTTATCCCATTAGTTATAAAGGCATTGTCATCGCTCCTGACAATCGTACCGCCCTGCACCCGTAGCCATGGCTAAATCTGAACTGGGTAATTTCGCGCTTTGTTTCGCCCGAACGGTCGCTCGTATCGGAAAATGCACTTTAGCAAATCCAGTCTTACGGCTTGTGGTAAATGAGCGGTGGTTTAGGGATATCCGACTATTCCGGCGATACAGAAAGTGTTTTTATTATAAATATTTTCATTTTATAATAGATTTTCCAGAGAGTAATTTCATATTTATCCTACAATGTATGAGATATTCATATTTTTTGTAAACATATGATTTATACAATACTATTAACACTTTGTATCCGGATCCCGTGTTTGACAAGATAAACTAGATATGCGTTCAGTCCCGATCCCGTGTCTGAACGTGATAAACGACCTATGCGTTCAGTCCCGATCCCATGTTTGAACGTGATAAGTTAGACATGCGTTCAGTCCCGAGCACGTGTTTGAACGTAATAAACTAGATACGCATTCAGTCCCGATCCCGTGTTTTCACGTGATTAACTAGATACACATTCAGTCCCGATCCCGTGTTTTCACGTGACCTGTTCCAAAAAAAGAACATTACTGAACTGAACATTCCATTCTAACAAATATTTTTTTAAACAATTCAACTTTAAACGATAATCTCCTAATTTCTGATTCCCGATTCCTAGCATGAACAATACCCTAGACCAGGGATTTTCAAACTACGACCCGCGGAACAACACCGGCCCGCGAGCATCACCAATCCGGCCTGCTACCACGGGCCGGATATGCCCGGTATCTGGCCCGTCATAGTTTATTTTGATTACATTGTAAAATTTACAATGTAAGTAAATCACACAAAGGCTGTTGATAAATGATGCAATGTACGATTAATGGTTTTGAACCACCGTCATTTTCTACGGCCTTTGATACGAGAGCAACGAGACCTTTATTTTTTCCACACATATTTTTGCCACCATCGGTAGTGATACACTTCAAGTTTTTCCATTGAAGATTGTTTTTCTCAACAGCATTTTCAACTCCCTTAAAAATATATATCGGAGCGGAGTCCACCCACGCACCCTGCGCCATAGATATCTCACTCGCCGGCTAGTCCAAATACGAAAATTTGCGCGTAATTCAAAACTACAGTATGTTGGTATGATGAGCTAGCTAGGTCTTAGCCCTTGGGACTTAGTGGAGGAGACAGATTAGCCCTTAGACTAAAAAGTTTGGAGACCCTTGCCCCAGACAATTAAAATATACATGAATTGTTTGACTTATGATGGAGATTATGACGTCGCGTCATCAGTATGAATTGTCAGATCTTGAAGATTTTGACATCTGAATCTAGAAAGCAAATGCGTCCGGATCCAACTAGTAGAAAGAATTTGCAGGATTATCCAAACAGGTTGTCAAAAACGTGCCTCAACATGTATTGATATGTATTCCATCAACTGAGAAAAATGAAAACCCTGCAAAACTCGCAAGGTATGTGCAAAACAAAAGAAGAGAAGTAAGACCTAGTACATGGGTAAGAGGAAGGATGTAGCTCTCTGTAAAGGAAATCTTTAGCAGAATTACCGTACTTAATTAAATTATTTTAGTTTTTTTAAACGAAATTTATAAATATTTATCACATTATTCCTAATATTTACTTATGTTAGATATAGCAATTTTAGTTACCCTTAACAAAAATAAAAAATCCTGAGAAATAAGCCGGACACTGGGAAAGGTTGATTTTGATGAGATCTTAAAGCGTTAAGAAAATAATGAATGATAGCAATAATTCATTTTTGTTCATGAATAACTTGAATAAGGTAAACAAAATTGCGCTTTGCACAGTGATTGAGAGTGTCCTTTATAAAGATTCTTTACTTTTGAGGACGGTAAAATAAGTATTGTATCAATGAAGTCTCAATTAAAGTAACTAAAGCAGTTTCGTACTTCTTGAAAATGTTAGATGTCGTTAAGATAAAATTATCGTTGCTAACTTCATCCCAAACGTGCTGAATGTTCAATACATTTTTCAATTTGAAAAGTTGTACTTTTAAGGCTATTATTTATTCAAATTGCTTGAACAGTTTTTTAGGAACAAAATAAATTGTGTTTTGGTTGATTGATATTTTTTTACTACTGCAAAAGAAAAAATACCACACAAACCAAAAATATATATACACATAGTATATGACGACGATGCAGTTAGTGATCATGTGTTTCAAATGTGTTTTAAAAAGTCCGTAATGGTAATATGACAAGAGTCCACTGTAAAGACCAATTACCACTGACGACAACCAAAGGATTTGATCAAGTATATTCGCGTTGTACGATACGGGAGATTACTCAGACATTCAAAATATGGAAAACCACCATCTACAAACAAGTTACATCTAAATTGCGTTTGAATTTGACATGAAAAATACATAATTACAATATTTTCCGGGCAACCCAAAAGATGTTTTCCATATAATCTATAGGAGTTCACTTTATGGTTCTGTTAATAACCATGGTTAAACGTCATTTCAATGTACTTGTACATGTGATAAAGATAGTTATACAAACATTACCTTGTTGATTATATTTAACGCATTTCTTCGCTCAAATATTCTGAAATTTTCATATATTGTATTTTATTCATTTTTGGCAAGTTTTCTAATGATTTTTTTAAGAAATTGCTTCAATAGAACTCAACTCATTTATTATAGTTAACCAAAAGATTTTTTTAATGTCATTTAATTTTTGAGAAAATGTTAAGAACGTTACCAGTTGTGCTGAGCATTAGTGTTTTTAAGCGTTTCATGCTGTACCTCCATATATATCTCTTGCACTACCCAACGTGCTTTCTTCGTCTTCCCTTCCCTTGCGCTGCCCACTGTGTGTAGTTTGATTTATTTTGATTATTATATTCTGCGGTTTCCATACCAAATATGTGTTTCTAAACATTTGCAGATGCGGAAAACTTTCTAATATAATAGCCGCAGCCACCACTTTCCTGTCCTTACGCTCAATTTTTTTTTGTAATATTTTTAATCTGTCAATTATAGTAATTATAATTCGAGTTAGAACGTCCTTGATGAGCGGCTGCTCTCTTAATGGCGCTATATAAGTTGTCCTCATTTTATCATTCTTATTGCGTCGCTTATTTTTTTTTGTACTGAACATTTTTCTTATTGTTTATTCATATTGCATGGATGTTGTTTACTTACTAACAAAATCTTAAGTGCTACTGATTTGAAGAACATTTTTATCTTTTCAATTTCATGCACAAGAGCTGTGTTCACGAGCTCTATGTCAAATAATATAAATAAACAAGCAATTAAACAAGATATATGTAAATAGTATGATTGGAACACATTACTTATGTAGCGCGTCTGCTCTCTAAATGACGTATTTTTTTCCTTTCTTTATTATTATTTTGTCACTAAATGGTGTTCTTGGTGTATGAGTTTTGTTTTGTTTGAAGTAAGTTAAAATATAATTCAATATATCCTATTCTGGCCGCATCTCCCCTTCCGCGGTCTAAGTTCATTAGCGAAGGTGTGTAACAAACATTTGCGCCCAAGTTTCAACCTAACCAAAGTTCAAGAAGCAAACTTAACGACACCGTATATATGTTAGTGGCACAAAGATGCATAAAACCGAAAATCGTGTAAAATTAATTCTTTGAGCCGACAATTTGCCAAAAATTGACAAACAACCATTATTAAAATCGATCCAAAAAGTGCAGACATATGTCATGATTTTATATTATGCTATATTTTATGTAAAGGTTTTCAAGGAAATCCAAACAATACGCACTCTCGTCCGAGTATAACCAAACAATACGCACTCTCGTACGAGTATAACCAAACAATACGCACTCTCGTACGAGTATAACCCAAAAGAAATACCCTAAATTATAAAAGATGATACGAGTATATTGCAAGTACTCACTCACAAAGATGAAAATAAATCATAAATTAGTAAATATATATAATATATTAATCAAAACTATGCGCGTTGTCGTGTGAGTATTATTAAAAATAAATTTAATTTAATTCAATTAAAAAAGTGATACAGTACCAGTACCAGTACCCATAAATATGATCATTACTCGTAAATTAATAAATATGTATATATAATAACAAGAAAAACTTTAAGCGCTCTCATCGGGGTACAACCACAAATTAACGCCTTCAATTTAAAAAATAAATGCCTTAAATAAAATAGTGATATAATATGAATACCCATAAATAAGACAGTTAATCCTAAATAAGTAAATATGTTTATCACTTGGACTTATAAAAACTATGCGCACTCCGGTACGAATACGAGTTTACCAGAATTAAACGGCTAAATTTAAATAAGTGATACATGTCGAGTACCCATAAATACGCTATGTTAGTTATTCATAAATAAGTCAATATATTCATTGATAAAAACTATGTGCGCTCCAATACGAGTGATTTATTTATACAAAGCAATTTATTTCATTCATCTACATTTGTTATTGGTATATACTCCTCAGACGACCTCCGTGGCCTGGTGGTGAGACACTTGTCTGCCAATTCGGAGGTTGCAGGTTCGATCCCCGCTGGAACCCAGATTTTTTTAAATAGGAGTCCAGTCTGGTTAACACTTAGGGCCTATAAAAACATCTTTCTGGTTGGTTGGAAGAGATTGCCACATGGCAATAAACTCGCCAGATAAAAAAAAAAAAGTAGACCAGAATTAAACGACTGAGTTTAAATAAGTGATACATGTCGAGTACCCATAAATACGATAGTTATTCATAAATAAGTAAATATTATATATTTATTGATAAAAAACTATGCGCACTCCAGTACGATTGTGCCAAAAATAAACGCATCAGTTTAAAATAGTGATACCATATATGATGAATACCCATAAATACGATAGTTAATCATAAATTAGTAAAATAGTGATACCATATATGATGAATACCCATAAATACGATAGTTAATCATAAATTAGTAAAATAGTGATACCATATATGATGAATACCCATAAATACGATAGTTAATCATAAATTAGTAAAATAGTGATACCATATATGATGAATACCCATAAATACGATAGTTAATCATAAATTAGTAAAATAGTGATACCATATATGATGAATACCCATAAATACGATAGTTAATCATAAATTAGTAAAATAGTGATACCATATATGATGAATACCCATAAATACGATAGTTAATCATAAATTAGTAAAATAGTGATACCATATATGATGAATACCCATAAATACGATAGTTAATCATAAATTAGTAAAATAGTGATACCATATATGATGAATACCCATAAATACGATAGTTAATCATAAATTAGTAAAATAGTGATACCATATATGATGAATACCCATAAATACGATAGTTAATCATAAATTAGTAAAATAGTGATACCATATATGATGAATACCCATAAATACGATAGTTAATCATAAATTAGTAAAATAGTGATACCATATATGATGAATACCCATAAATACGATAGTTAATCATAAATTAGTAAAAATTTATTAATAAAAACTATGCTCGCTCAAGTAAGATTATACCAAAAATATTGATTATACGAGTATTGATTATACCAATAACAAATGCAGATGAATGAAATAAATTACTTTGTATAAATAAATCAGCCACGTGTGTAATATTTGCACGAAAGAGTTAGATACATAAATAATTCCTTAAGCTACCAAATTACTTCCAAAACAACTCTACATACACTAATATCTAATGGATATCGATCGGAAGGATAATGTCTTTGTAGACATATTCGTATAATTCATACATCAAAGGTTTCGAAAAAACGGCCTATATCCACGTCACAGTCTGAAACTCCAAAGTTTCATTACAAAATCACTTGTACGAGTACTGACAAATTTCTGATTAAATTCGTTTACCAATATCGTATTTGCACACAAAAACACATCTTTATACGATTTAAAAATGATTTAACCCATGGAAATGAAAATTTAATTTTGCCCTGTTTTCTATACAAATCTAAAAGTGTAGATTGAGGTCAGACAAGCCTTTTTAATTGCTTTTTGAATACAAGTAAAATCCTACGAAGGACCCGGTCGAATAACAATCATCGAATCTGTCGCTCAACCTGAATTCAATCCGAATATTCAAACATTCGCTGTAATAATAAAAAGATACAGTCAATTTCATTGAAATCAAAATTTCAGCGAATGAAATCCTGATCACTCTCTTTTGGGAAACCCTATGAAAAATCGTTCTGCTGAAGATCTAATCGTCTGGAATCCTTTTCACGCCGTTGATAACATATTTTAATTTATTTTGAATTAAAAAGGTAACCCAAAATTCAAAACGAGAGGGAGAATATGGAATGCGAAGTTTCAGCAGTTAAATTGAATATTTCTTGAACATAAAAATGTTGCTCAGCTGTTGAAAAATATCTGTTGTTTTTTAACGTTTTATTATTGTTTTCTAATACTCAAAAGTAATAGTTGCTAAAACGATGTTTCATTTTTAATCAATATTTTACACGGTAAGATGGACAAGTTCTCGAGATCAAATATGATTGTCAGCCATCCTGTAGATGGGACGTCTATGAGTGTATTGGTTAATTGTGTGTAAGCTTTTGCATTTTAGTAAGCATAGAATATTAACAATTCAACCGCAAAGGCCTGATGACAAGGAGATCAAAGTTTCCAGGTGATCGACAGGTTAAATCTGCTGGAGTAATCTGTTTTATATTGTATAAATTTATGTGTTACTTAATAGCTCTTTTATAATTAATTATACACAGCATATAAACTACCGAAAAACATTAATTCTGATGTAAAACTGTCTAAAAGAAATTAATCCGCTAGGAATTGAAACTGAGGCACCCGCTTGCTTAGTCTTAACGCAAACCGTTAGACTAGAGCCGTCGACCTATATTTTACCCAACACTGTCCGTAAATTTCTTTTCACACTCAAATATGTTGCCACCAAAGAAGAAGTCCCTTTGGGCAGTTCCTTCTATGTCACTATGTGACGTCGCGCTCATAAAAAAGTAAAGAATATTTCGATCTTCTATTGTAGATCACGCTGGATGGGGAGTTATTTTGTCCCCAAAAACAGCGTGGGTGAAGGCGAGATCGAACTGAAATTTCCTTAGATGTAGGATTATAAACTTCTGTCCATTCTTGTAAAAATACCATAAAAATATGGTATTTCATAATAACAGAAACTACCTTATTCCAGTTATGGTTGCTCAAAGAAATGTTATTTGTGTTCGAAATAAAGTATTTAGAAAGCACCAAAAAAAATTAAAACCTTTTTTTTAGTTGAATATATTAACGGCTACAGAACTTGGATTACTGAATAGTTACAACCTTTACGAGGTCCAGATCTCGTGACATTTGCTTGCTTTCAAAGCTGTCAAATAAGAGTCAACCGATCGCACTCGAAAAAAAAATTGATTTTGTGGTTAACAGATTGTTTCAACAACAATCACATTTGTTTTCAACATCGGAAGTTATTTAACTTTCAAAATAAATAAATCCGGCGTATAAATTCAAACTTCATCGTCATTTCGAAAAATATCGTCTTATTTATTGTTGTTAAAACAGAAGGATACAAAAAAATTATCTCATTTGTTCAAGAAGCTCAGCTGTGAGGTGGAAATATTGCATCCTTTCTTGTGATTGCCCTCGCTAACAAACAAAAAATCTATACACAAAGCGGCAGGTTGTTTTTCATGGTGACCATATTCTATGGGTAAAATTCATAAAACCAAAGCTTAAAAGTTGTACTTAAAATTGCAACGTGTCATTAGATTAAATTTCACCACTTTTACTGATTGTTATTAATTTTATTCCATCTGTAGGAAAGTACAGTAAAAAATCTAGATATAATAATAAAAGGTAAAAAAAAAAATTTCTAAGTATGGTATGTTTCTCCGGTCTCGTAACAGTAAGATCCTTTCTATTACAATTCATAATCGTCGCTGTTGCTGGGCTTTGCAGTCAAATATCATTTCGCAATTCCAACGTCAATTCAGTTGGGAATCGAATTGTAATTTTTTTTCAACTGAAACTATAAAAAAATATAACACGTATTTTGTATTGTTAATAATGACCTTGCAAACCGCAATGATCATCCAATAAGTGGAAATAAGTATGAAGAACTTAAAATCACTTTTTTTTTAATTTATTGCAATGGATAAAATATAATAACCGTTATTAAAACCATTAGTGATTAACCTAATAGTTTTGTGTTAATAATATAATTATTAAGTATTTCATTGATTTTCAAAAGTTAAAAAAATCGGTATAAACATTACCACAAAAACTATACAGTATCCCACCAAAATATTATTTGATAACCCAGTAAAGCATTTTGATGTCCACTAAAATGTTACAGTATCACACCAAAATAATATCGTATCCCACAAAAACATTAGCTTATCCCACTAAAACAAGTAGTATCACTCCAAAACATTATGATATCCCACCAAAAGTATCTCACCTAAATATTTTCATGTGCCAACAAAACATTTTGGCATCACACCACATAATGGTATATTACCAAAACAGCATGGTATCTCACAAAAACTTTACAGAAACACACCAAAACATTGTAATATCCCACTGATACTTCATTATATCGCACCGAAACATTCAAGTGACACTCAAAAATTGTATGGCATTCCACCAAACGTTATAATCTACAAGAAGCCAACGGTTGAAAAATTTAACTAAATTTTAACATTGTGTTTCAAAAATTCCTTTATTGCACCGCTGAACATATTTCGATCCTTAATTTGATCCATATACAGCGCAAGCAGCTACATAATATTTTGTTTGTTTCAAAAAAAAGTTTGGAAAAATAATTATAAGAACTAAAACATTACCGAGTGGTAGAGCGCATGTTTTCCATCCCAGAGATGCGGACTCAATTATTAATAAAACTAATCGCCTCAATATGGTATTCATACAATACACCATGGTTTTCAAGTTTAAAAGGTTATATTTTGTTCAATGAATGTGTAGTACAATAATCATCCCCACAAATCACGTGACACTATTTTGATTTTAACATTGAAGTTAACAGTGTGATTAAACATTATCTTAATTCTCTTCTGACCTGTTACGTTCATTACATGTTTGAAGAGAATTAATCATATATAGATAAGTACATATATATTCACATTCGCATTCTCCTTTATTTATTTTCATGTTTTCACCGTTTAAGTTTTGATTTACTCCACAGCTTTGTTAAAAAAATGTGTTCTTGTTACGAGTTAATTGCTATATTACCGCTATCAAATACGTGGGTCCTCCAGAAAGTAAAGAACGTTTTGGCATAACTAAATAAAAACGAAAGATATCAACACAAAACTTTATTTACAAATTCACAGTACCTTACTGTATTTTTGTCAATGTAGTCGTCATAGCTGTCAAGGTACTTATTGTAACAATTTTTCAATTCCGATGTTATACTCTTCTACCGCCAAAGATTTGAGCCAGAATGTCACTTCTTGTTTGAGGTCTTCATCGTTTGCGAACTGTTTTCCACCCAAAAATTCCTTTAATTTCGGGAATAAGTGAAAATCACTTGATGCCAAGTCAGGGCTGTAAGAAAGATGTCCAAAATTTACCCACTTAAGACGTTGAAGTTCTCGCTGTGTTCGTGCTGATGCATGAGGCCGTGCATTGTCATGAATTAAAACCACCTTTCCCGGCAACATTTTACGTCTCTTGTTTTGGATGGCGTGTCTAAGTCGTTGAAGAGTTTAAAAATAGGCCTCTGAGTTTATTGTGTGTCCTCTTGGCATAAATTCCACGTGGATCAAACCCTTTCGGTCCCAAAAAACTGTTGCCATCACTTTTCTGGTGTTGAGCACACATTTTTATGTAGCTCGGTCACCATTTATTTCATGTAGGAGCGATCGTGAAATTTGTGGGATTGGCGCAGGTTGTAAATTGATTATAAAAAGTACATATTTTGAATAAATAACGCTTCATTTTTTTATCAACATATTTCAATGAACTCTGTTGTGATTCTCTGATATCGCGTTTAATTTCTTATAGATATCAAACAACACATTATTTCCTCATAAATATTATAGGATCTTAGCAGCCTTATATCCAGAGTTCATTCTCTGGTCGAATAAGAAATGCAGGCATCAACATGCATTTTTTTTTTAATTTACTTGACCTATTTCCATTATTTCTAGTTAACGCATCGTCACCCTACTTCTTAACTACCCATAGGAAGGTAAAATGGAGACAAAGAAACAAATGACAGTCCCCACAAAAAAACATTTGCCCAGAGGGCTACCCAGTCCAGGGTAGCGACTGTTTCCACAGGAATGCGAGATACTCGTAGCTTTATAAGCGGAAATAGATTACGTGCCGTTATTTATCGGTCACCCTGTATTAAAAATGCTTCTCAAATGTTGATTCGTGTTGTAAATTCAATTAATAATAATAAAATACTTAATAACAAATTACTTTGTTGTTCCATTAATTCTTTCTGGTCACTGGTCGGTTGTGTTATTTTGACAACAAACTCTAGAAATCGTGTAATTGTTTTGATATTGATGTATTTTACTTGTAAATACTCATCAATAATGACGGAAGTAAATACTCGTATATTTGTTAATAATCTGTGCTTGTCTTTATGCTGCTTAATATCGTGTTGCTGCTTATCTAGGGTCTCGATTGCTCGTTGTGATTGATACGAAAGTCTTTTTGATTTTAGCGTTTTCAGTTCTAACTGCAGTTATTTTAACATTTGGATCCATAATAATAAGTATTTAATACTTATAATTAAAATATTGTCTCACAAAAACAATAAAAAGTTACCTTTTAAAGTTATTTTAACACTAAATAATGTTTGTAATCTGTTTTATCAAACACTGTTTATTCCACTTTTTTTGTAACTGTATAACCCTAACGGTTTGAAGGTTTTCACCTCATCGTCAGGGGAGCGCAAACAAGACATTCTTGTCAAGACAAGACGTCTCGTTTGTGCTCCCCAGAAGATGAGGGGAAGACCTTGAAACCGGTAGGGTTATACCATTAAAAATAAGTGGAATAAAAAGCGTTTAATAAAACAAAATAAAATGTCTTTAAACCACCACAATTTTAATGCCTTAACTATAAATAATATATAAATAATGTTTCATTTGAATGAAATTATACTCAGAATAGAGTATGTATCTAATTGACAGAAAACCTTTTACATACTTTTAACAACTAAACTCATATTTTTAAATGGAAACCGTAAAAAGTGTGAATCTAATATTTGAGTGATTATATGTTAGATTACTCAATCATTTTCAATTGATTTCTCATATTTGCATTAGTATTTACATTTTTCTGTTCAACATTAAAGTCATCTCTTCGTAAATACAAAGTTATCTATTGTTATTTTATACCTTATAAAATATCAAAAAGGGGCAGTGGTTAATTAATATTAAAAATGATCTAACCATGATGTTAATTTAATTACTTAAATAATAAATATAATATTAGTAGATAAAAATCCATAACTATGACAACACCTATTGTTACATACGGACGTAAGCACAACCAATTTTATATTGTTTAATGATGATGATTGTAATACCTTGTATTTCTGTATTCACTCGCACTTTGAATTTTTTTTGCATATACATTATATGAATTTATATTTTATAAACAAAAAACTCTCTCATTTGTAACAACAAAAGTGTAATAGACTTATAAAATATGTTTACATTTGTATACAACAAAAGTGTAATAGAATAAAAAAATACTCTCATATTTGTATACAAAGAAAGTGTAATAGAGTAATAAAATACTAACACATTTGTGTACTACGAAAGTGTAATAGAAAAATAAAATGTGTAATAGAATAATAAAATACTCGCATATTTTTATACAATGAAAATGTAATAGAATAATTAAATATAATCTCTGAGAAAGTAATACACCAATATTAATTAACATGTAAAGCTATACCTGTACAATTATTATGGGTTCACGCAAAGCAAGCGGGTATCTCATGTTTAATTCCAGGCGGGTTTACTTCAGGAATACCTCCTACTGACGACCTCTGTAGCCTAGTTACTAAAAATATTTACCTGGGGAAGATTTGTATCGGGTTCGATTCCTGATAGTAGCAGAAAAACGAAAAGGGTTGGAAAAGGGTCCCGGTCTAGTTAAAGAGCTCGTATAGTTAAAATATTAACACTCGCTAGACATGTGCTAATGTTATTATCTCTTAACGTGTGGGATACTATTGCATATGCGCGATGACGAACTGCGAGTTCAGTACCTACTAGTTGTTCTAAGCACTCATCAAAAACATCCCGCATACTTGGATATATAATGGTATTTAGAAAAACTCGTGCTGACGAATAGTATGAAGAAACGACGAGGCAGAGGAACACCACCAACCCGAGGGCCTAACCAAGTCAGTAACGCAACGTAGTCCTCTGTGTCGGTAACACTCTGAGAAGTCCAAAATGGTTAATCGTTATGAGCAGAGTTGGACAAATACGAGTCTCAGTCATGAGGAATCGACCAAGAAGAGAAAATACGGAATACGACAGATGCAGTTAGATTGTTCTTTAAATCACCTTATTAACATCACTTTTCATACCAAATATATAATAATATTATTTATACATTTAATTTGTTTTCAGTAAATAAATAACCCATTGAGACGCATTAACTGAGAAAATAAACGATACTCAAGTGTCCTTTACGTTGCATAATAACATTTATAAAATAAAATATAAAATCCAGATCTGTGGAGTCAGAAATCACTCACTGTAGAAGTCAGAAATCGGGACGTGGAGTCAGAAGGTGCAGTCGAAGTCGTGGAGTCGGTTGGTTTTTTTTTATGAATTAGAGTCGAAAGATGATACTCTTAATTTGATTTAGACTTAATTTTCTTTGTAATTAATTGGCTACATAAATTATATTGTTTAATTATGAACCATGAACAATCTAGTATAAATAGTATGTAATAATAAGAAATTATTTCCAAAAAAAATACGTTTTAGTAATACCGCCACGTAATTAAGTATAGCATATTGTTAGCAATATATTATATTATATATACTTTAATTGGAGTAAAAATCAAACATTTAAAATTTCTGAAGTCGAAGTTAGAGTGAGAATTTTTCGCTAACTCCACAACTCGGATAAAGTCATGGTGATAGAAAAGTACGGATTGAAAAGTAAATGCGATACATGAGTAAACAGTGAAAGATCGGAGGAAGTGAATTATGCTATACAAAATATTCATATAAAAACATCTTTATACATTAAATTGCAAGATTTCAAATGAATATGCCCCAGTATAAAGCATGTATGTTCATGAAAAGCAGAGAGATATTGCATTAAATGAAACATGTTACCCTATTACTGAATATTTCAAACCTACCCTAAATGCTAACTAAGATATCTCCTCCAGACATCGGTGGTAATGTTGCATGCAGGAGTGAGAAAGACAAGCAAATTTGTGATCCCAAACACTGACGTATGATCAAATACCAACATAGCCAATAATGAGTCACGCAGCGGTTTAATGTTTACCCGCAACCCCATCGAAGACTTTTCGGAAAGTAAGCGTGTCAATTCTTGGAAAGCAAGAACTGAAAGTCTGCGGATGTTAATGCTACCGTCGTAGTACCTGTCAGGACACCATCTACCATGCACCGTAGGGAGATCTCTTAATGCCTTCTCACCCACGTGAGTACATCGAAATAGAATCACCTCATATGAAGGATGAAGAAGAACATCCACTGCTTGATGACATCGCAGTTGCATCTCTCTGGGCCAATAATATATTGATCTGGTATTGTCGATACGACAATAAATTTATTTTGTTCTAGTGATCTCCGTGGCCTTGCAATCCACTAGAATTCCACTCGGAGTTTCAGATTCGATTCTCAACACAGCAAATAAAGAGCAAAAGAGCTCATCGTATGTTATAACAATACAAGTACGTGCCAAATACATGTGCAAGTGTTGTATTTTCACTAGCGCTAATGTTGCCAACACGTTTAATAACGAACCCGCGAGTTCCGTGCCTACTCCAGTGTGTCTTAACCCAAAGGCTCGAGTACTGGGGTCAAAGGTAATATTGTTTCCCAGCCACGCCCTTCAATATGTCTAAATCACCAAATCGGATATCTTGAAGGGTACCATACAAAAGGAAACAAAGAAAAAACGAAAATTTTCGGAAAATATATATTGTAATAAGTTATAACTTGATACCGAATGATATTTCTTTGAAAAAATAAAATCAGGTAAACCCTATCCAAGTATTTTTTTTAAACTCATCATATTTCATACATTTCATTTTTCTAAATGCACTTCAAATCCAGGCACATAAAGCTACACACACTCGAAATAATATCGCAAAGAACATAATATATTCCTCAGTACGACAGCTTTACATAAATTTCCTTTCCCAAGCAAAAAAATACCTCCGCATCTTTTTACCTCGGCATCAACGTCGAAAAAACCTTCATCCAATATTTTTATTTTCGCCAAAATCGTAAAGCACACCCCTCTATCAAATTACGTACATAGCGCGTATGGTCTATAAATTATACTTTTTTTACCATTTGAAAAACTCAACCAAGGCGTTCATATTAACGAGGGATCTTTCACCTCGGAGTTTTGCACATTTCATATAAAATAAAAGCTCTTCAATTCTTCCATCTGTACAGGGTGACTGAGTTAGACGAAAGGTGGAAGATAGATGAAGTCATTCATGCCTCTTAAATTTGAGAGATTGCTATTTTTCCCGTGAAACTGACGACCATTAAGTAGAAGAAATTTATATTTAATAAAAAAAACGACAGGAAAAGATAGAGGGACGGAGCCTTTCTGACGTAGTTAGTTAATCTGTTGGGTGATATGTGTAAAACTCGTCGTTTATATTTGCTGAACAAAAGCACGAGTTTAATTGTTCTCAACGTGTGAATTGTAGAAATTATAGGCTGCAATATCGATACATTTATGTACGTCGAAGAAATCTTAAGCATACACCTCAAACAAGTACCACAACTCAAACAAGTACCACATCTCAAACAAGTACCACATCTCAAACAAGTACCACATCTCAAACAAGTACCACATCTCAAACAAGTACCACATCTCAAACAAGTACCACATCTCAAACAAGTACCACATCTCAAACAAGTACCACATCTCAAACAAGTACCACATCTCAAACAAGTACCACATCTCAAACATGTACCACATCTCAAAAGCACCTTATTTATTATGTTTATTTTTTCTCATCTAGGTTTACGCTCCAAATAAGAAGATTTATAAAATGAAAGAACTAATCATCGTTTCTTAATAGTTTTTATGCTGTTCTATTCCCTCCAGATAAATAATAATAGCACTTTTTTCTTCTTTAATTTCCCTTAACCCATCTTAGTTGGGTTTAGCTCTTTTAATACGCGAATTCCATGCTCGATAGTTCTGGGTTGCATCATGATCGATTAGGCTTCTTCCAAACTCAACCGTCATATTTTACTACAATGCTGTCATGATATTTCAAACGATGTCTTGTCCATTTGATTATATTTGTATATAATATGGCTATATCACTGCAACCTTAGCTTTATCTGTTTTTCAAACATCATAATTAAATCAATACACAAAACGAGCACAATACCCAAACAACCGAGAAGGTGCTAAATGGTCATTGATCAGTCTGTTGAGAAAGTGATACAATTTAAACACTTAAAAAGTGATGAGGAAACAAGCAAATAAACCAAAAACAATCACGAATTTCTAAGACTTGTGTCAGGATCATGGCTTAGGAGTGTTGTAATCAGAGCCGATATAACAAGAACAAGAACAAGAAGTCTGCTTCAATCACTCAAAATAACAATACTACGAAGCATCGCGGGAAAATCTCTTAAAGATAAAGTCAGAGACTAGACGTCCGACAGACTTGCAACACATTGAATATGGTTAGATGGAGTAGGCGATAACAGAAGTCCATATGGTACACAACAGTACATAAGATCCCCGCAGGACATCGCATGCCAAGAAGGCCGATTAAAAGATGGACTAACAACTAGTGATCTACCTCCCAGGAATGATACTCGCAACACAACAGATCCAAAATTTACAAGAAAAAGAAGAAGCATACATTAATCAATAAAATTATTTAGTATAATATATTATTTATAATTAAGACATTAACATTGTGGAGATTTAAATATATTGTAATTTGTTTTATCAAACACTGTTTATTCCACTTTTATAACGGTATAACCCTACCGGTTTCAAGGCTTTCGTCTCATCATCAGTTCGAACAGAATTCAGTCGTTTTGGTGCTCCCTGATGATGAGATTAAAGCCTTGAAACCGGTAGGGTTATACCGTTATAAAAATGGAATAAAGAGTGTTTGATAAAACAAATTACAATATATTCAATATAATTCTTTTTTTTTTGTCCAATCACGGGTTTCGCTCAACGAGCATCTTAAAATTAATGTGAGCACGTTCAATGGAATTGAATAAAATCAACTTTTAGTTATTTACGTCCATATACTGTGGAATTGAAACGAGAATTGTCTGTAGAAAAACTTTCAATAAAATAAGTTATTGTAGCAAAAACGGTTCCAGTTCAGTCTGATTTTCGTTTCTGGCATCTTATTCCTATTTTTGATTGTTTGGAAAAAAATTGTCACATAGCAATAAATCCATTAAGTTGTATAATAAACTATAAAATTTGATTCAGAAATGAATACCGAAGAAGGAGTCCTTTTGGGCAGCTCTTTCTTCTTTCAGACGTAACGTCTCGCCCATAAAAAAAAAAAGATTTCGATCTTCTAGTGTAGATCGGGGACTTATTTTGTTACCCATAACAGCGTGGGTGGTGGTGAGATCGGACGTTATAAAACATACTATAGATAATTAGGAAAATCATAATTAAATGCTTTGATTGCTCTATATCCTTTGTTTATTAACTCAATGACACCTGTTTCGCCGTGCAATGGCCTTCTCAAACTGTAGGTGAAAGTTAGCTACGTGGCTATATATCATTAAATGTTAAAACAATATTTTAATATATAAATCAGCTTTAGGTGAGCACATTAAATGTAGATTGGCAGAGAATTTGGGATTTAAATTATCTTGAATGGTTTAAGATCTTTAATGCAAAAAGATACTTAAACCTATTTGAATGTTTTTTTTTTATTTATGTATAGGCACATTTTTCAAGATAATTCTAACTGAAATCCTATATAGTTAAGATACTTTCATTGTAAAGCGACCCAAGTTAACAATTGAATTACCCAAGAAAAACCCAAATCCTTTGTACATATAATACGAGTATATAACATAATACGAGTTTTTACCTTGAAATATATTTACTATACATAACTTTGTGAAGGAATTATTGAAAAATTAAGCTTTAATCGTATGGGGAAACAAGGCCATAGTATGGCGAAAATAGCTGTTACTGAATAAAAAAAATGATACAGAGCTATCAAAGCGTTTAATTTTAATTTTCCTAATTAAAAATGGAGTTCTATGTATTGAAGATCGACATAAAATAGAATTTTATTTTCTTGTCTTATCTTATTTTTTTTATAAATGATATACTCCATATTGTGAACTTTCATCAAGCTCTAATCACCCTGTACGTGTACCGAGTCGGATCCGTAACACAGCTACTGTGTTTACTGCGAGGCGGGCTGAGCCCGCGCGACGGCACGCAAGCCACGCGCCACGAGCCCGCGCCACGCACGGTGAATTATTCCTGGGCATTGAGTGCATTTTGAATAATTGAAAGGGTAAAAAGCTCGGCTATGGCCGTAGCCCGCTACTCAATGTTTGTTCGTGGCTAAAATTATAATATACTTCGGGTTAAAGGACCAATACACCGCGGTATTCCTTAATTTTTTTTAGTTTTATTTTAATGTTTGTAATTTAAATTCACTTCACGTATAAAAATATAAGCGTATATGGTTCGTCGTCATCAGGACTGCCTCTCATGAGATGTTCATTCTCAGCTATCCTTCCATCTTTCTGAAGGTCTTCCAGAGGGACGACTCATACATCGACAGATATGGAACTCTTGTGTTATATATCATTTCAACGTGGCCAACCAGTATCTTCTACGGTTTTTATTCATCTCAGAATTTATTTATTGTGCAAATAAAAAAGTATTAACAACATTGAAGACATTAAAATGACGGAATTTGAAATAATCATTCAATTTAATAAAAAAATGTTAAACAACTCAACAAACTATGTAACCAAATTCGAATTATTATTGATTTACTAAAGCATTGTTTTTTTCATTTAAGATAATGGTATGACCCTACCGATTTCAAGGTATTCACCTCCTCATCAGGGAGAACAAACAAGGTTGAATTATGCGCGAGTTGGCACTGACAGAGTAGACTCACCAACGGACCAGTGCTCGTGTGATAATGGGTCAGGTCAGATCAGGGTCATACAATTGTCTTAAGTGAAAAAAAAGTCGAAGCGCTATAAATAACAAATTCCAACAATTTAAAGATGATAATAAAAAACATTAATATGTTATAATCTTTTGATCAGAAACCTACTAATTTAGGTCAAAATGTAAACTATAGATTTTCAAAAATCTATTCATCATCCAATCGCTTTTTTAATACGATATCACGATAAATTATGTCGCATTAGAATATTTAAAAGAAGGTCATCTGCCCATCGTCAACGTCGCTTGGTGATTTGTGCAAAAGATATTAACGAAACTAATGTTAAAATTGACTTCACTTGTTCCGAAACGGTCAAAATTTACGACACTATTAAAAGCAGAATATAATACTTCGTCCATACTTCCCTAGCTGTGGACCTTATTCAGTATTTTGAATTCATGGGCAAATTGACCTAATTTTATAACATTCAAATCGGTTTTTAACCCAGAAACGTACATACATATACTATCATGCCGTATCAGTGTCGATGTAGGCAGATAAGAAAGAACGCTATACTTTTCTAACGCAACACACATATTTTGCCTCTTCTACATCCATACACTTTTTCATACAACTCCTACGATTTCTCTGACTTCTTACGTTCCCTTCTTTCAAAATATTATTCACTTGATTCAACCATATTTCCCTAGGTTCTCCTCTACCACGCCATCCACTCACATTTGCGCTGTATATTTATTTTGTTTGTGGAAGTTTTTAAATTAAAGTCAGATAAATTGTAAAAGCTTTATGCGAAGGTGTATGAATGTGAAAGTGGTGAAATATGTGTATCAAGTTAAGAAACTCTGGCGCTCTCCTCTCTGTCAATCTCGTAAGGGAAAGGGCGTGATGGTATGTATGTATATAAATTATTAAATTAATTAATTTAAACATTCATGCACCAAGTGCATCGACTTTTTAAAAACCTGATTTTTTAGAAAACTAACCGCTGAAATATAATATTTTAGCGTCCAGCTTTTTTCGTCTCACTGAAATGCTGGTAAAATTCGTGCACTGAAAAAAAATTATCGGGAATGATGTGTGACACAATATGGAATAAGTATGGTGATGATTAGTAAGTCGTGGCCAAACTGAAGAAGACGGGAGTTTTTGAAACCGAATGTAAATAATTTTAAATTGTGAATTCAACGGAAAAAAGTAACCAATTTCGAATTTAAATTAATTAAATCAAAACCTTTTTCAAAACCATAAACCTTTTATGATACTATAAGAAATTTATAATCATGAAACATATGTTCACATAGTCGTTTTTATTTTAATTGACTTATGGAACCAGTTTCTTTATGTTGGAGTCCCAGTTAACCTGGCTTTTGCCTATTTCTTACTGAGGACATATAAATATGTTGATACTTCCTACAGACTGTTTATTGCCATTGATTTTTTATAATAAATTCTTATTAACTTCAAAAGTTGCCAGACTTAATTTTAACCATGTAGCACGTAACTCAATCTATGGCGTACTGCATCAATTGGAAGAAATTAACAGCCCATCCCACAATATCCTCAATACATTTATCAAAAACATATTATATTTAAGAGTTAAAACAATTATTCACTGACACTAAGTACTCAAACTCGTATCGGGATAACAACCACGTTCCGACCCATTGTCTAAATTTTTGGTTATTTATTATATAGTATATCATGGGAGCTAGTTAGACAAACTGCCTTTGGGTTTTATTTTCTCTTAACTTATCGCAATAATTTCTCAAAATTTTCGAAGTAAATGTTTTGAAATTAATTCTTCATCACATTTTATAGTCCTTTTTTAACGTGAATTTTGTGGATTTTTTATAAGTTGCTAATTGGTTTAACTTTTTTTTCTGATCTGTCAATATTTATTTCATCTAGGTGGGAATGAACAAACTAAAAAAAAGATTGAAAATATATTTCAACGTGGATTGAGTCAAATACTTTTGAAGACTATTTCGAAAGAGCCTTGAAAAACATTCGAACTTTTTTTTTTTTATCAACTGATAATCCTAGTATAAATAAATGACAAACGAGGCAGAGTAAGATACTGCATCCATTGGCTTAAGAACTTAGGGGAGCGGTTTGGGTGCAGTTATACTGGTGTCATTCCGGACTAGGTTGGTCGTTGAGTAGTTCCGGACCGGGTAGTGAATAAATAAGTATTATCATGATAGTGATAATTCGTGATGTACCTTCTCATATAATTCCGATATGAGAAGGTACATCACGAAGGAGTTATCAAGATTTGAAATCAAACAACTAATACATATAAAATTAATTAATTACTTATACAACTCGAACAGAATATTTAGGCAGTGTTTCATCAGCTGCCTAGTGTATGGTTTTTGTTAATATTCACTTCATTGCAAAGACCATCCACTTAAGTTTTGTTTTCTGAATGAACCAGTAAATATAATACATTTTCAATTTGAAAAATACCATAAAATTATGACTTATTTCTTACGAAAATAAATTTGTGCTTTAAATTATGATATTTTTTTGACTATGTTTCCATCAATATTATGGGCCTCCTAGTCGAGGATCTCCTCGCTATTTCAAAGTCAATATCGAGCTGCTCCTTTACGTCACTCATGTGGTCTTATGTGAGAGAACAAACAGTCTGATCCTATACTCCTTTCAGCAGACGTCACATGCCGATCCCGCCGAGTCGAGTCACCTAGTGAAGGTGACGACGCATAATCGCAGTAGGCTGACAGTTTTTCAAACGTCTACCTGTTGTTCATAGTATTTTTATTTGTTTTGTGTATTCTCTTATTTGCATGTTTATATATGACACATCTAGTGAGCTTATTATTTGCATGTTTATAAATGACACATCTAGTGAGCTTATTGCTTTACAGTTTATTTACTCCAACCAACCAGCTCATTTTGGATAAATTAAGTTGTTAGACAGATTTAACAAAAAAATGTAAGATTAAAACTGACTAATTTCTTAACACTAATGATAGAACTAAAGGAAAGGACATAGTGTCATATCAAGAGGACTTAATTTTTTTTAATGAAACCAGAGGATGTGTAATGGGGCTCTATGTAAGCTTTAAAAAAATATTATACCAGTACGCCAATACACCCGCAAACATACACACAAGTGAGAACGAACCAGCAGACCGAGCCACATGGCATAAAACAATTACCAGTTACCAGGGACCCAGTGAAAAATGATGACTAAGAAAAGCTACAAGTACTTGGACTCTGACTTATATGCAACAAGATATGCCTATCACAAACTGACTTGCAAAGTGATCTTCAGTGGCACCAACAAGTACTCCCCCCCCCTCCCTCCCCCCATCATTTTGTATTGTGCCTTCTATTGGATTGTATGGAAAGTAATGTCGTATTTTAGGTCAAATTTAAACACATAATTGCATCAAATGCTCGTGGATGGTGGTTTTCGATATTTTGTCGTAGAACGCTAATTATTCTCGATCAATGGCTTAATTTCACCATCAGTGGTAATCGGCCTTCCAGAGCGGACACCATCTGCGAGTATCTTATCACCATTACGGATTTTTAAACCACATTTGACACACGCGATCACTTATTACATCGACGCCATATACACATGTTTTTTTTAATTGTGTCGCATTTTTTTCATTTAAAGTAGTAGCATCAAGCACCTTAAAAACAACTTATTTTGTTCCACTGTCCAAAAACCTCTTAAGCAAACAATTTGGGTAAACACTTGCCGAATAATGCGCTAAACCTTTCAAGATAATAATATACCTTCGGCATGTTTATCCGAAATATACAAAACTACTTTTCTTAAACATTTTATTATACTTGTCATGGGTAATTATTTATTCAATTTACATCGAGTATATTTTGATCTAATATTTCCATTCTGATTTATTCATTTTTATACCTTAAAACATCCGTATAAATTCAAACACAAAGCTTGGGACCCAGTCCTTTTGCAAAGTTTAGCAGGGCTTAAGTTATATTCCTTGTTCCTCCCCGTTACCCGAGGTGGCTAGAGTCCTTAAGGGGATGTAAAGCCCATGATGAAAAGTAACAGGAATTTGCTGAAATTTTTCCAGTAACCCTTCTCTAAATAATGCCATAAATTCTTAGGCGTGCATAATCCCTTTGTCTCTTCTCAGCGGTCTTATCCAAAATACCTGACTCCTGCCTACACAATGCGGCTTGATATTGTTTCTTAAATTTAAAAAAGGCTTCACCGTATCTCACAGTGGCGTATTTAACCTTAAAATAATTATGAGAGCATATTTTTTTAATAGAATTTCATTGACAAAATAAGTTATTTTATGTACATGCATTGCCTTTCTGAAAAATAATGTGAAGTGATAGGAAACATGGCAATGGCGCACTAAAACGTGTATACTCGAACCGGAAATTATCAAAATCTGCATAAATGATAGTCCACAACAGTATTTGACGGACAGGAGTGCATCATGGACGTGGAAAAGACGGGAAAGCCGAATTCATTATGTAGAAATGCATGTAAGAATACATGAAGTGACAATGTATGATCGAATATGAAATGCAGTGAAAAGGAATGAATGGGAACTTAAGGCTGAATGCCGATGTATTAAGTAAGATTAAGAAGACTCTTCTGAGATGGTTTGGGCATGTACTCATACAACGAATGAAGGAAGAAAGACTAACAAAACAAACACACAGTGTTAGGGGAAGACAAGGAAAGTATGGTTTGATCAAGTGAATGATATTTTGGAAGAAGGAAAAGTAAGAAGTTAGAGAAATCTTAGGAGCTGTATGAGAAAGTATATGGATGGGGAAACGGCAAAATATGTGTATCAACCAAGGAAAGTCTTGCACTCTATTCTTTGTGCTTACCTCATAAGAAAAACGGCATGTGTTTATCAAACTTTGTAACACCAGATATTGTACGCAAGACAAATAAGCAGTTTAGAAATAGTTTATATGTTTCGAAGAGTTAATGAAATGCTTTTAGCACGATATCGATCAATTTTCAAACGTTCAAATACTCGTACATATAATTGACAATGATAGTTAAAACTAAAGTTTATCAAGTTTCGTGGTGTCTTCACGAGCAACAAAATAGTTGTGGGGACACTGCCAAATTGATGGATATCTTCCCTACAATATTATGGGAATGTGTGATGTATTTAAATAGCTTTTCGTTCACAATTGTCACTTATCAGTGACACTTTTATTGGCAACATAAAACTTTTTTTCTAAATGTGTGGAATTTTACGAATGTTGGACCAGACGGTATATAGAGAAATAAATTGATATTACTTCTAAAAATATACTCTTGAATTTGTTTTATGTTTTTTTACACAATAAACATGATACGAATTTATTAAATGTTTCGTACTCGTACATACCATTACGGTGTTTTCCTGTTAGAGTAGGTAGAGAAGACAGAGTGCCAGACTTTCAGAAAAATAGTTTAGTGGTATGTATGTATATGCAACTAAAATATTTTCAAAATTTGAATGAAATAATTTTTTTTTAATAAAAGCTAAAAACATGGTTAATAATTATTTGAAATGCCCAATGGTTTAAACAGGTGTTTTAAGTATAAACGAAAATGAGCTTTAAGATGGTTTGGACATGTGGAGAGAACGGGTAATGAAAAAAATACTAAGAGAGTATACATGTCAAAAATTCTTGCGTGGAAGAGATAGACGTAGAAAAACGTGGCTGGACCAAATAGGCCGTGTTTTGAAATAAGGTAAAGTGAGAAATATGAATAATAGAATATTGTGCATGACGAGATGTATAAATGTTGAGGAGGTGATATTTGTGTGCTTGTATAGAATATTTTGGAGATATGTCCTATCTGCCTACCCCGTAAGAGACACGGCGTGATGATATGTAAGTGTATGTACTCGTACTTGTATATTAAATGAGGCCCTGAAGTAGCTGGTAATTAAAATGTTGCCGTGTTGAAGTAACACTTTTTAGAATTTATTTGGATAACGTCGTGCAAACAGCAAACGATATTATCTAAGTTTACAGAAAAGAGCGCTTTTACGATTTTCTGTCAATTTATAAAACTTGAAAAAATTGTATTAAAATCAATATTTTCTTTCTATTTGAGAGATTTTCAAACTAATTAGCTAGCTGTTTTTTATAAACTGTGATGAGATAATATTATTTATTATTATTAAAACTTTTATTCTTAGAAATCCCAAAATAACGTGATTTGAAAATACAGGTAAATCAACTCTATAATATGTTATGCAGGTTGGATCCATTTACGTTTTGGACACAATATGGATTTTTATTTTCCCATACGGTTTGTCCGTTAATTTGAAATAACGAATCAACACTTTTCAGTCTTATATTGTAATGTATTACACTTCCGTTTCGTATACAGTACAGCCTAGCGGGCTTATTGCCAGGTTTAACCAACCTGAAAGATGTTAAAGAGGCCTTGAATGAAAAACTGACAGATTTTTTTTTATTTGGGTTCCAACAAGAACCGAACCTGCAACCTCCAAATTGGGAGACAAGCATCTTACCAACTAATCCACGGAGGTCGCCTTATACTTGTATAGTATATATGGTAGCATACGTAAATATTTAGCAAGTACAAAATTTATTTATCTTGTTAGATTTTTCAAAAAAATCGATAAAATAGTGAAACCAGGTTTTCTCTGTTAATCCGTAAACAAGTTAACTGGGAGCTGGAATCTTCATCGTGTATGTACGTTTATTTGAAGCCTCGTTCGTTTATTTAAATTTTCATCAAATTTGTTCAATTTTTTTATTTAAAAAAAAAAGTACGCAATCCGCCTAATCTAGGATGATTTGTTTCACCAAATTAAAGTCACTTGCAATTATATGAGTCAATATAATAAAACTAATTTTTTCAAATACATTTCTAGATAATTTAATGTTTCAACTGATTAAACTTCAAAAATTTAACAATCGATCTATAAATGGAAAAATTATTCGAAGAAGTAAGAAACGCAACATTCATTGGTTCGCAGTAAATATATGGTTTTTTAGGAAATCAAATCAGTCTCGTAAAGGGCAATCGGAAAATATATCGTTTCATCATCCAGACCACACTCGCAGTTGGGATTCTCCACAATACCTATTAAGTAAAGGTGAATAACCACCACGAAGTGGCCCGTCCGCAAACGACACATGAAATACACCTCCATATTATTTATTCTTATTATTTCTGGTTTCAAAGAGATAGATTGTTGGATAGATTTTTATCTAGAGTCCTTCTTTATACCAGTTATATCCCAATCCAACAACAATATTCTCAATTTTTATCTAGAGTCCTTCTTTATACCAGTGATATCCCAATCCAATAACAATATTCTCTATTTTTATCTAGAGTCCTTCTTTATACCAGTTATATCCCAATGCAACAACAATATTCTTAATTTTTATCTAGAGTCCTTCTTTATACCAGTTATATCCCAATCCAACAACAATATTCTCAGTTTTTATCTAGAGTCATTTATACCAGTTATATCCCGATCCAACAACAATATTCTCCATTTTTATCTAGAGTCCTTTATACCAGTTATATCCCAATCCAACAACAACATTCTCTATTTTTATCTAGAGTCCTTCTTTATACCAGTTATATCCCAATGCAACAACAATATTCTTAATTTTTATCTAGAGTCCTTCTTTATACCAGTTATATCCCAATCCAACAACAATATTCTCAGTTTTTATCTAGAGTCATTTATACCAGTTATATCCCGATCCAACAACAATATTCTCCATTTTTATCTAGAGTCCTTTATACCAGTTATATCCCAATCCAACAACAACATTCTCTATTTTTATCTAGAGTCCTTCTTTATACCAGTTATATCCCAATCCAACAACAATATTCTCAATTTTTATCTAGAGTCCTTTATACCAGTTATATCCCGATCTAACAGCAATATTCTCAATTTCATTTATATAAAGATATCAATTAAGTTAAATTAAAACACTGACCCAATACCGAATGTGGGTTTCTTCTTGTTGTTTTAATTTTTGTTGTTTTGTATTTGTGTTTCTGTATATTTTTGTTTTTATTCTTATGATTGTGTGCGGTATATTATGGGATGAACATTTTTGGCTTTATTTTTTTATTTCATTTTGGATTCATTTTTGGTTTTGCTTTTGTTTTTATTTTTATTCTTATGATTGTATGCAGTATATTATAGGGTGAATATTTTTAGTCTATCTGGAGTGATGATGTATGAAAAGTTTGATTCCGCATGATATTTCCAGTTGTAATTGAGTGTCACCATTTGTCAGGTTGATGAGAACGTGCAACGGGGTTTTGTTTTTGTGTAATCAAAAATCAGAAAGAAGTATCGATTTATTTTTTCATGCTCAATATCCCCAGTGAGATACAGGCAAAAGCCTAGTTTACTGGGGATCGATAAATGAAAGGCGACAAACCCAGATCTATTAAAATAATGTATATCCAAATTAAATTATCTGTTGTTTTTTCGCAAATGATGTATATTTCTTGTCATGTGTAATAAATAAATAAATAAATAATAAATACTAAATAAAAAATACCATTAAAGGTCATGCAATGCAAAATGTTCTCGATTAAGTTAATAACAGGTAAAATGCTGATTGGATTCTTTTAGCATACTTTTTACATTTTATACAGTTTTTTTGCCCAATCAAATCACTCAAAATGCATTATACAAAAATATATATAAAAAAAAATAATGACAATAGTAACAGTGATTTCCCATGCTCCCCTGTGAAATTGCTCAGTTATGCCTACAGAGTTTACTAAGGAGCTCAATCCTCAATTTATCCACTGAGATATCAATATCGGAAAATTCGTTCAACGAGGTAATTCCGTGTGAGAATGGTGACGCTCTTAATAGCTCAGTTCGGGAATCCGGTGCCGAAAGCAATATTCTTTCATGATGGCGTAAATAATTATCCGGTACATTAAACTAAAGTTTGTCAATCAACAAGGGCTTCACTATTTTTCCTGTTAGCAATTTCTGTATGTACAAACAGGTTTTTGGGTCCATATTTTCAAATTTTCAATGCGGCCTTCCATCCATACACTAAAGCTTTCAAATTTAATGAAAATCGTTATGATACGATGGAATAAAAACGATATCGATTGATTCGATTAAGAATTGACTGAGAATGTAATTTGTTCTCAAATAATAAAGTTTAAGTATAATGATACGGACATCGATAAAAAATATTTATTGGACTTTTGACGGTGTTTGGGTTCTCAAATGAGAGTTACTTTCGTTTAAGGAATATTAAATAGCCACCTTGTTCAAGCTTTGGAGGGTGGAGAAAGGTGACTGTGTAAAAAAATAAATAAAAATTACCTGATTCTTTGATGGTTCAAAAAAAGGAATTATTGTGAAGTTTTTTTTTTTAAATACTATCGGACTGGTGACTAATCCAAAAAAAATTAAATGGCCTGAATTCCAAAGTAAATTATAGGATAAGAAAATATATCACAATAAAAAGATCTATTAAAAAAAAGTATATTTTGAGTAAAAACATTAGATGTGAGATAAAAAAATCACAGTTTTGAGATGCTGTAAATGATTAAAATAACGTTTGCTGATGGATAATGTAACATACTTGAAAGCCAAACGATTCATAAGGATTCGAACTCGTAACCACTGGTTTATTGATCTTTGCACCATTAGGCTAGATATTTAGGATGAAGGGACTAAAATTATAGAAATTAAAATATATTTGAATGTCGATCGTCCTGGATGGAAACTCGTCATTATCACCATTTAACCATACCACAAATGGGTTAAGTAAAGACGACAGATCTTCACTTATATATATCGTGGGATACATATTTCGCTTATGCCACCTATATATACCTCATCATGCGTACCCTCGTATTTATTCTTCCCTCAAAAATTGGTTAGTTGATCGTTCTGCATTTTTCTAGGTCTACTCAAATTTCTCGTACCTTCTGTACTTTTATTTAATGGTTGAAATCGACCGTATATCGTAAAAATAAATGACAGACAACAGACTCAGACCCTTATTTAAGTCACTTGAAATCACTTGTTTGAATAAGTAAATAAAAATAGGTTCATTGATAGCAACATAGTATATACATATATACGTATATCCTGAAATTACATTTATATTTGATATACATATATAGTATACGTATATCCTGAAATTACATTTATATTTGATATACATATATAGTATACGTATATCCTGAAATTACATTTATATTTGATAGCAACATAGTATATACATATATACGTATATCCTGAAATTACATTTATATTTAAATATAATAATATTAAGGGTTCATCTCATAACATTTCCCCAGTCGAGACACCCCCTCCCCCCAATAAAAGGCAAGCTAGGCCGCGAGGATATCATGTTTTTTTCACTCTTGTTTTGGTTTATCTTGTTTATTCATGAATTTTCTAAAAATATTTGTTTTTGATAACTTGGTAGAGCTCTGTTCCCGATCAGATAATATAAATGTCACTAACAAGAGCGATATATGTTTATCTAGCATATAAATTACAGAAAAACAAAACTTCAGATGTAAAATAGTGTAACCATCTCAATTCTCATTTTTTGCATATTAAGAACTGTATCTTATTTCAATCTGAATACCCTTATTCTTTACTTTGTCATACATACATTATTTTTCCACACATACACTCTTAATTTTTCGTTTACTTTATGTAAAATCAATTTGGATGTTTATGTGCAAAAAGAACCTAACAGACATGTTACTCGTACCTTGACTGAAATATTTGAGGACACATGAAGATAGATTATCTGTATAAAATAGTTGTTTTAACGTAACCTAACCTATTTTTTTAACCATAAGACATTCCTATTTTGTAGTAGTATAAAGAGTTATGATCAAATTACATCTTTTACAATCATTCTTATTACTTTTTCTCATTTTTATGTGAAATATAATAAGGGCGTCGTTAATTTTTATGTTAACGACCAGTAAAAGCAAGTCAAATGCAATTTGTTTTTATTTTATTGTGTCTTGGAAATTAGCCATTCAAATAAACGATTTCATTTCCTTCGTTTGCCCGGAGATTAGTCAGATACTCGTACAAATATATATATATATATATATATATATATATATATATATATATATATATATATATATATATATATATATATATATATATATATATATATATATATATATATATATATATATATATATATATATATATATATATATATATATATATATATATATATAGTTCAGTCCCCATAGATGTAACAAATTAGAGGAACCCTCGTTTATAACTCAATAATAACTTAAACAACATAGAAAATTATATTCTACGTAAAAATGATCCTTTGAAAATCGTTTTCTTGTAATAATCGTGCCTTCATTCATTATTCATACAATTTGTCAATCGTTAGGTTACACATAATGTAAAATCAGTGTGCGTGCATTTAAACTATCTTTTAACTCATGTAATAACATATACCCATTTAAACTATACTTTAACTAATGTAATAACATAGACTCGTTAAAACTACTATCATTTTATTTAAACTATCCTTTAACTAATGTAATAACATAGACTCATTTAAAATATTCTTTAACTCAACAATAGACCCATTTAAACAACTTTCATCTCTTCCACATCCACACACTTTCTCGTTCAACTACTACGACTACTCTTACGTTTATATTTCATTCTTTCGAAATATCATCCACTTGATCCAACCATATTTTCTATAATTTTCTTCTCCCACGCCTTGCATTGCATATTTGTTTCGTTAGTATTTGTAAATCATTCGTTCCACGAATCCAAAAAATCTTGAGTGCTATTTTTCATCTTACTTAATACATCAACCTCAATTTCACGTTCATTCCTAATCACTTCGTTTCGTATTCTATGAAACATGATGGTGCACATCTGATAACTCATGGATTTTTTCCCACACTCGCACCGAGTGAACCGCAATTGAAGATGTGTAAAATGAGGTAAGGTTTGAATGTATGCAAAAGAGTCAACACCTGATCGAAGAGACAGGTATCGACAGGTTTTCCTTTGTAATCTTTAGTAAGCAGTAAATATATATTGCAATAATATATTGTACAAATGACAAAGCTTTATCACACACTTTTGCATGAATTCTTTATCTTTAAATTTATCTTCCCCTTTGTTTCGAAAATAATTTCATTGCGATCCGGTCCATTTGTTTCATTCCAAAAAATACTTTAGAGCCGCTCCGAATAGGGGGCACGTGGGGCTAGAGAGTAAGGGGCATCGAGCCACAAATTCTCCTACACCCAACACATTTATCAATCCATTCCCTCTGATAACACAAGGAAAACATTTGTTTGTTTAAATTTTTTGCTCATTTGTCTGCGGGATAAAATGTGAAATTCCTATTCGGGACACGTAAGAGCGTAAACTGAATATCTTCCTCGGGCGATAAATATCTCCGGGGGCGGGCCTGGGAGAGGAGAGCAACAATAGGGGATGATACAGGGCCGGACTGAAAATGGGCGCCTGTAACCATAACAAATAACAATCTGCGTGCTAAGTATCTTCTTCGATGTTACAATTGCCCAGTGGTTGAGTTGCACATTACGATTTAAACAATTTTTGTCTGTGTATTTAATATCTTAATATTTATTTTAAAAGATCAGTTCACCTCGGTTCGATCTCACAGCCATCCACTCTATTATAGGAGTTCAGTTCAGTTCAGTTCGACCCCACAACCATCCATGCTATTCTGGGAGTTCAGTTCAATCCCACAACAGAACTGTCCAAAAGGACTCCTCCTCCGACGTTGGCACAATTGAGTGTGAAAAGAATACTAACAACGGAGAACTACTAGCATGAATACTAGCAACGAAAGACTACTAGGAAAATGAGTTGCACCGCAGCAAATATACTTTTAAAGTAGCTTAAAGCCTCGAGTTTTAACAGCCCAGCAAGTCGTCAGTACTTTCACAGAAAACTACGAATACAGCAAAAATATCCTTTGACGCCCACTACTAATAAATTTGTAAAGAGCGACAATATTTCAGAAAGTAGAAAAATTCATGTTGATAGAAAAGTGTGAAAGGAAAAGTAAATGTGATTTATGGATGAACAATGAAAGATTGGAGGAATTCTGAAATTTGAGTAGAATTTTGACAGATAATGGTAGAATTACTAGGGAAATTGAAGGACGTGTAACGATTGGAAACAAAGTCAGTGAGAGACTTAAATATATACACTCAAACCGGACAGTATCAAAATTTGCTAAGATGAGAGTTCACAACAGTATTTTTATGGCAATTTTAATGTATGGAAGAGAAATATGGATGAGAAAAAGACAGAAATGAGCCGAATAGCTATAGAAAAGCAAACATTTAGAAGAATACGGAATGGAGTTATTAGGGATGAGTGTGAGTTTAAGATTAATGTGTTTAGTACAATAAAGAAGAACACGCAGATATGGTTTAGGCATGTGGAACGAATGAATGAAAAAACAAATATAAAATACACATGTGAGTGGTGGAGCGTAGTAGAAGAACACAAAGTATAGTATGGTTGGAACAAATTAATGATATTACTGTCCTGTTTGAGTACTTATATTTTAATGCCCCATTGCTGATTTCCTATTGTTACACGCCGTTTGATATCCCTCGTGTATCTTTGACTATGGTGAGATTATAGAAGTATTATTTTTTATTTATAAAGTTATGTGTGTAAATAAATACAATGCATGTACAGTCAACAGTTTTATGTTTAAATAAATAAAATACTTCTACAGCCTACAGTTATAAATAAATAAATACAATATTTCTATAGACTACAGTTATTTGTATAAATAAATACAATACTTCTGTAGCCCACAATTATTTGTATAAATAAATACAATACTTCTATAGGCTACAGTTATTTGTATAAATAAATACAATACTTCTGTAGCCCACAGTTATTTGTATAAATAAATACAATACTTCTATAGGCTACAGTTTTTTGTATAAATAAATACAATACTTCTATAGCCTGCAGTCATCTGTATAGATGAATACAATACTTCTATAATCTCGCCATCATCAAAGTAAAAGTATTGTTGAATCAGGGCAAATCTACGTTTTTTTTAAATGGAAATTACACAGGGATAAATATTTTGCCTATAAGCTTAGTGTCGGAACGAGACTGTCAAGCCTCGAGTTTCTATTTTTCTGCAAAGCAATGTTTATCCGCTTCCGTCATTCAATTTCGTACGTTTTCCCAATATTTTTTCCAACGATTTTTTTTTCTTTTCGATACATTGTGTATTGTAGTTTTATCCGTAAATCTCCCATTTGTAATTTCCTTACAGCCCAAATATTTATAGTTTTCATTTTATTTAGATGTTCTATTGAGTAATACAATATATTGGATATAAAAATTATTTTTTGTCCTTCTGTATACCATTTTTATGATTCAAAAGGAATATATTTTATACATTTTTTGATAAATCTACCAAACCGAGGTCATTGACATTTCAAAAACTTAGACTTGAGTCCGAATTTCAACCTTAACACTAAATATATATTTTTATAGGCAAGCCACGTACGATGATTTGTGTCACCATATAAAAGACAACAATACAATTATCAGAGTCAATATAATAAAACAGATATAAAAAAAACAACGATGATAAATAATTTAAAGCTTCAATATCATGTTGATAGAAAAGTGTTAAAGGAAAGTTACATGGGGATGGAAAATGTGAAAGGAAAATGAAATGCGATATATGAATGAGCAATGTATGATAAAAATGATGGAGAATTCTGCTATTCAGATAGTATTTTCTTAGATAATGGAAGGGTTGAGAGGAATATCGAACGGCGTGCAGCGATAGGGAATAAAGTCAACAGGTCACTAAAACGCGTTTTCTCGAACCGGATAGTGTGAAAATCTGCCAAGATGATAGTCTACATTAGTATGTTAATGTCAACTTTGTTGTATGGGAGTGAAACTTGGACGTGAAACAAGACTAAAAAGAACCAATTAAATGCTCTAGTAACGCGTGCCCTTAAAAGAACACATGGGGTGACAATGTATGACAGAATACGGACTGAAGTCATTAGGGATGAGTGTGAACTTAAGACTGATGTATTGGGCAAGATACAGGAGAGCACTCTTAGATGTTTTGGGCATGTGGAACGAATGAATGAAGAAAGACTTACAAAATAAATTCAGTACAAATATGAGGTGAAGGCGTGGCAGAAGAAGACCAAAGAAAGTATGGTTGGATCAAGTGTATGATGTGTTGAAAGAAAGAAATATTAGGTCCTTACATATGAAATTGGCGTTTTGTTTGGGAGGAACATAAAGTTGATTTTTTTTTAATATAATATATTTATTTAATCAAAGTATGTACCATTGCTATCTATGCACTTTTGCCATCTCATAGGTAGTTCATCGATCCCTTTACTAAAAAAACCATTCGGACGGGAATCAATAAAATCTTTGAAGTCGGTTTGGACTGCCCCATCGGAGTTGATTTTTTTCCCTTGCAAGAAGTTATCCAAATTTCGAAAAAAATAGTAATCTGTTGGGGCAAGGTCCGGAGAGTACGGTGGATGTCTTAGACATTCCAATTGAAGCTCTTCTAATTTGGTAGCCGTCTGTTGTGCAGTGTGTGGTCTAGCGTTATCATGAAGCAGCAGTGGCCTAGAGCGATTAACCAGCCTCGGTTGTTTAGCAGCTAGCTTTTCCATCATGGTTTGCAGTTGCTGACAATAGACATCTGCCGTAATCGTCTGGCCAGATCTAAGAAAGCTGTAGTGAACGACACCAGCACTAGTCCACCAAACGCTCACAAGTAACTTTTTTGGAGTCAATTTTCGCTTGGGGCATGGTTTGGCTGGTTCGGCAGGGTTCAGCCATTGCGATGAGCGCTTCCGATTATCATACAGGATCCACTTTTCATCACAGGTAATGATTCGATTCAAAATCCTTCATTATTGTGCCAGTTGAGTAATGCAACGCAGCAGTCAACGCGCGTTTGTTGATTTGCTTCACTCAATTCGTGAGGTACCCACCTTTCAAGCTTTTTCACCTTCCCAATTTGCTTCAAGTGGATTAAAACAGTTTTATCACTAACACCGCAGCCTGCAGCTAACTCGGACGTGGTTTGCGATGGATCCGCTTCCACAATAGCCTTCAATTCTTCATTATCAACTTTGGTCTCCGGCCGTCCACAGGGCTTGTTCTGCAGGTCGAAATTTCCAGAACGAAAACGTTGGAACCAAAAACGCACTGTGTTTTCTTTTGCGGCACCGTCGCCATACACATCATTAATCCTTCGAGCCGTTTCTGCAGCACTGGTGCCACGGTGGAACTCGTACTCGTAAATAACGCGATATTTCAAGTTTTCCATTTTGTAAACTGAGTGACGCAAAGAAAAAAAACAATTGAGGAAAAAACAAATGAAGTATAATTTCTGAAACACAAATACTTGAATAAATAGCTGTATAAATTTTAATTTGGAATTCCTAACCAAAGAGAAGATATTTGAGATCAAAGTTGCCAGTACGGCAAAACGCCAATTTCATATGTAAGGACCTAATATAAAAAGTCAGAAATAACATGGGAGCTGTATAAGAAGGTATATGAATGTAAAAAGATGTGAAAGATTTATGTTGCGATAGAAAAGTCTGGCGCTCTTTCTTTTTGTGCCTACCTTGATAGGGAGACGGCGTGATGGTATGTATATAAATATATAAAAGCTATAACTGATTACACTTCAAAAATGTAACAATCGATCTTAAACTGAAAAGTTTTTGGAAGAAAGATGAAACGCAACATTCATTGGATGCAGTTAAGATTGGTTAATGCAATATGTGAAGTAAATAAAGGCCAACCAAAAAACACATGATCTAAGTCTCATCATCCAAACCACACTCGCAATTGAGATCCTCCACACAATCCAGTTTGTAAAAGTGACTAGCCACCATGCAGTGGCCCATCCGCAAGTGACACATGACTGACACTTCAAACTTGTCCATTCTTATCATGTTAAACCACGATTTCAAAGTGATCGATTACTGGAAAATCCTAACAATTTTTTTAGTAAAGAAATTAGCATTTAAAGTTAAATTTGTTAAGAGGCTTCCTTAAATAAGGGAATCCCATCGTCTCATTATATCACTTAAAAGTTTAGAGCGCATAAGATCCGACTCACAAATAGTTATCACGAAATTTTATGGTTAGAATTTAGTATTTAGTTTTTAGGCCTAACTATAATATAAATTTGGTCCTTACACTTCTCTACAACACGGTTTTATATACATACCCAATAATTTTCGACTGAATTGACAACAGTAAAACTGAATTTTATCTATTATATATTATAATGTATTTTTAATTCACGTTATGAGTTTAAAAACATACATATAATATCAAGTGATTTATTTATTTATTTAACACTTGAAAATTAAAGTGAGGATAAAAGTAAGCGCTTTTATTAAAATAAAGTCTATTTTTATAAAATAAAGTCTACTAAGCCGAGACCTCAGCTTGGATTTCAGAATGCGTTTACTAATACTTCTTCAGAGCTTACCTTTATGGAATACTGACATGGATAGTGAACCGGGCAACATCACGTAGAATTAAGACTTTTTTTACTGATCTTGTAACAAAAGTGAAAGTGGGTTCTTGTACTTATTTAATACTTTATTTTTAAAATAATCTGGCGGTATTATTACCAGGCAGCAATGTCTTCCAACCAACCAGATATAATTAAATGAAGGAAGTTACATGATCCCAAAAAAATATTCAAAAAATTATTCACCTGTACATAATTCAAGTTTAGAGATCCAGTTTTACTGAGTTGTTCCGGGCATCAATCAACAAGTTAAGGTATATCACGACATTGACCATTCTCCGATAGGAGACACCTCGAGAGGAAGTAAAATTAACCCCTTCATTTTGTGAAGTCTGACGGGCTTATTGTCAAATGGAATTTATTTCAAACAACCAGACAAAAGTCCATAAAAGAAATTACATGGTCGCTAAATTTCTCAAATTATTGTTCCTTTCATGAACAACATAAATAACAACAATAAAAGTGAGATATAATCAATCGATGGTGGAAAGAAGGAATGATGGAGAGGAAAGGTAAATTGGAAATGAAACACTTGCTGTCTTAAACTTAAAAGTTTTATCATTCGCTTTTTAAAACATAGCAATGACGGAGCGACTATAACATTAGTTTATGACTGGTTCCAGAATCTCATTGCGTGGACAGTAAAGGGTGACTTAAAAAAGAGCTGTTAACTGGAAAAGCCAATGAACAACCCCATTCTTGGAATCTGGTCATCTTTCTTTCAGAATTTGATTTTCATATTCCATTTCAAATCCTGTTATCCTTTTTCGAAACCTTATCTCAAATCTGGATCAGAAAAAAAGAGATCAAAATATATGACAATGGAAGAAAAGGTTTTGAGGAACTGATTTTTTGCATGTGTTTATTTTATTTAGCAACCCTTATTTAGATTACTATAATCAGGGGCGGCTCGTCTTTAAAGGCAACCGGGGCACTACCTCACACACATTTCTCGTAATAAAAAAAATAATAATTAGCTGAAATGATTTTGAAGCGTGTTTTTATTATTGGTATAATTGTCATTATTCTTAGTTTTTCGGAATATTGTTTGCATGTAATGATTTATAAATATTTGAATAAAAACGATATTAACTTATTACTGGTAAGTAGGTGTGAAATATATACGCGCACGAAGTACGAAATACGATGCACGCATACAACTAAACGAGTTGCGGCGGGGCAGTTTTGTATCTGCCGTGGTAACGTGGTCGCTAGCTTCAGTTAAGCTGTCGCTATGACGCGAGATCTGATAGTGTTTGGTCAGTCAGTGGGGGTAAAGAGAAAAGTTCCGTATTACCGTTTACAGAAGGTCGCTTTTCGTTTGCTGCGTAAAGGTCTGTTTGGGGCAGGAGCACGCCTGCCCCGCGCTGTAATGAGTGACGTTTATTTTTTTGTTTTTCATGTTCATGTATTATATTAATAAAAACGGTTTCCATTTGATTTTGTGAAAAATTCATATTTTTATAATAAGAGTATTTTTTATTTAATTTTTATATTTAATAAAAAATATTTTGATTTTATTTTGTGAAAAATGCATGTTTTTTTTTAAATTATAGTTTTGTTGATGTTTATATGTATGTTAAATAAAAATTATTTTTGTTTCATTTCGCAATAAAAAAATTGATAATTCTTAGTATTTTCTTGGTTCGACCTCACTGTACTAAAAATATAAAGTTCATTTTTTTTTTGGAAAAAAAAATGGGGGGGGGGCTGCAGCCTCATCTTGCCCCACCTGTTTTTAAAGTCACGAGCCACCCCTGATTATAATAATACTTTGCACAAACAGATTATAAACATGAAGTCAATAATATTATGTACACAAATATATTTTAAACATCAATCAAATAATATTACTTTACACAAACATATTTTAAATCATACTCGTAGTACTTGACACAAACATATTATAAACATCAAGTCGAAAATATTACTGGAAACAAAAATGTTTTAAACATTTAACAAATAGTATTTGAAGAGTAACTTGACACACCCCTTTTTTAACATCAAGTAAATAATATTACTTTACATGAACATATTTTAAATGTTAAGCAAGTATTACTTCATACAAACCTATTTTAAACACAAGGGAAATATTTTTTCTTTAGACAAACATATTTTATTTGCGAACACATGAATGTCAGATACTAGTAGAGCAGAATAATGGAAAAGACACGGGAGCAGACGGAAGTTGGAGAGCTGTCGAGATAAAATCGTCTCTGGGAAGTGTCTTCTACTTCTACTAAACCGATATGCAATATCACTGCTAGAATTCCTCTCAAACAGTAAAACTTGCCTAAACTATTTTCCATCAAATCGATTCCTTTATTTTATCTCGGAACACTCCGTTTGAGTTTGGAATTTTGTTCACTCTTCAGAGAAAACTGCCCATCTCCAATGAATTTATTATTTAAATTTTTATTATTGCGTATAGCACGCAAATTGACAAAATCAAATCAATCATCTTTTTCCCGGAAAAAAACTTAAATCATATGACATCACAGACTAAATGTTTTATTATGAATATTATACGATAATTGAGCTTGTTTATTTATTTCATCTAATTTTTTTTACTTGTAACTTACACTTATAATTTTATATCCGAAAACTAACATATATGTACAGTACCCGGCAGTAAGTAATGCTCATCGGGCTTAAAAAAAGACTGTCGGCCACAATCGGGTAACTTGTGGAGCGTCGTCTCTATCATTCATACACGTGTTCCGTCGCGAGACTGTAGCGTATCGTGCGACAGAAACGACGCTCTACAAAGCCGAAGTTAGCCGATTATGGTCAACAGTATCTTTCTTAAGCCGGATGTGTATTACTTACCGCCGGGTGCTGTACATTTATTTTCCCTTCAAGTGTACTTTATCCTACACACACGTATATAAAACACACAGTCGACAATGTCCTTGTGTTCTTACTTATTTAATTCCTTTTTGGAATATCGTTAAAAAAGTGAAACCTTTGGAGTATAAATTATTTTGACTTTTCATAATTTTGGTTTTTGGAAGCCAAAATACTCGTACATTGCAACTTCTCGTGGAGTAATTAATTACGAATATGAACTTCGCTTTATCTCGCATTTTCGAGTGTCCGTTTGAGTTGTTTGCTTTACATGTGTCTTGTTGTGAAAACTGAGGAAAACGGATTAAAATACTGTAATAAGAAGAGCTTTAATTTTTCCGTGTATGGAATACATAATACTAGCACACGCCCTTTGATTATGCAGTTCTCGAACTTCAAGAAGAACAATTTGGTACACCAAAATAGGCAGTTGAAGGAGTCAGGTATTTTTATTACTAAATCACTCACTAAAAAGAGATCACGCACCCTTCAGTAAGACAAGAGATGTATATAGTAGACAGCAGGTGTGGACTAGCAATAGTAGAATAATCATCAGTACTTCAGGGGGAGAAACAGTATAAAGATCGATCACACTATCGAGCATAATATACAAAACGTGAGTTCGACGAACTGTCAAGAGGTCGCGAGATCACTGTAGCTGACACTGAAGTACAGCAACAGATTGAATTGACTTGTGAAAACAAAATTTGTTTATATTTCCAAAAGATTCTGCTACCACATTGATGCACAAAGCATTCCAACATACATCTAGACTTAGTCACCACACTGATTCACCAATCCAATAAGACCTGAAAGAAGGCTTCTCACCCTTCAAACCAATACGAATATCTCGATTCAGGTTTTTTCGCAATAATAGTCTTAACCGCAGAGTTGGTGGTGTCAGAATTTATCTAAGGGATGGTATAAAGTTTCCTAAAATGTTCAACTCTTCGTCCTCTTCCTCAAGAGGCCCAAAATGACATATATATTTATGAACATAAAATTTTTTTTAAAATGCGTGGCATGTTTTTTTTATTGATTGTTTTCTTACAATACACATTCAATAGAAATTTGAATGTTTAATATTCAGTTAGAGCGTTTTTTCCGGAGAGAGATATAAAGGAAGATATGTGGAAAGTTTTAGAAAGAAATAGTACAAGAAAAAAATATCGCATTCGTTGTTATATCTAGATCAAAAGAAATTTAACATTATGTGATATTTTAACTTACTTAGTTTGTCTTCCATAAAATACTTATGATTCCACTGGAAACTAGATAACAGGAACATCAATTTTGTATAATTTAGTTATGTATATACAAATTAAAACTTGCATTGTTCAAAATGAAATTTTCAACATTGTGTCAATGTTTTTTTTTAATTTATCACAATTATACAATAAGTTAAATTGGCTAGTTTTAAGAATGTTAAGTCAGGATTTCCCAAACGGTTATTTCTAAACACACAAGTAAGCTTTGAGAAGAATATGTGTGGTGACAATAAATAACAATGTAGGAAATGAAGGGATTAGAAATGAATATAAACTTAAGACTTATGTATTAAGTAAGATGAAAAAAAGCATTGTGAGATGGTTTCAGAACAAATAAACGAAGGGAGGCTAACAAAACAAATAAACACAGCAAATATGAGTACAGTCATAATACAGTAAGATCAAGAAAATGATGTTTGGATCAAGTGAATGATATTTTGAAAGAAGGAAACATAAGAAGTCAGTGAAACAATAGGAGTTGTATTGATTTAGAAGAGGTGAAAGATGTGCTCGTATCTCGTGATAGGAAAGTCTTGCGCTCTCTCTTCTCTGCCTATCCCGATAGGAAGATAGCGTGTATGTATAAATAAATAGGTTTATTATTATTTAGTGATCGAACTGATTTTTTTTGTATTTAAAGTCAATAATATAAATTTCTACATTACTAACAATTTTTATTCACAAAATAAATTTATCATCAATTGGTTACATTTAATTTATAAAATGAAATACATTTATAATGCTTCACGATTCTTCTTTGTTCCGGAAAACATTCCACTTAAGAGATAAAAAATAAATATATTACGAGAGAACTTCGAGGTAACTTCTTCTTTGATCCTTCTTTTCACTTTATATGATACTTCATTCCATTAATTTTGGAATGATTTGCTCGTTCTCTTAAACAATATAGATTCGACATATCGATATTTATTGAACTATATTAATATTAAATTTTATTTGTTATGCAAATTTGATATTGCGAAACGGTACATACATACGTAAATACTATCACACCATTTCCCTGTCAGGATAAATAGAGTGGATATAGCGCTACGCTTTTCTATCTCAACACACGTCTTTCGCATACTTTACCTCAATGCGTCTTCTTATACAACATACGTTTTCTATGACTTTTTACATTTTCTCCTTTCAAAATATCATTTATTTGATCCAACTATACTGTATTTTACATTCTATCATGCCTACCACTCACATTTGTACAGTATTTTATCTTCTATCATGTCTACCACTAACATTTGTACTGTATTTTATTCCACATACCCAGTTTTCTCGGAGTTTTCTTTTCCACATCTTACTTAAAACATCCGATTTAAGTATACATTCATCACTTATCACTTCATTTAGTATTCTGTCTTTCATTTTAATTACGTTGTATTTCTCGGTATGCGTATTTTTATATTTATTCAACTCCATTCAGTCTTTTTTCACGTTCACGTTTCACTCCATACATCAAAGTTTATAGTAAAATACTGTTGTAGACTAATATACTTTTTTAAACATAAAAAAACTGTATGTCAGTGCTACAAGTCATATTTGCTTAGTTATTGAAAAGAAGGCTTCGAAAAAGTCAAGAATAAACGAGTAATAAGGATATTTATTCTTATTGACTCTGACTTTTTACTATCGAGGGATCTCAATTTTAAAAACACTTCGAAGAAAATTTGTTCCAACTATAAGATACAGAAATAATCAAATGTAAACTATGTTATGAAACAACTAAATATTTTGTGATAAAAAGATACACATGACATATTTTAGAAATGCGAACAAAATACAAAAATGTTTTAAAAAACATTTTCATACTGAATAAACAAATAAACTTGATGTTATATTTTAAGCAGTGATATGCTGCTAAAAATGGGCGTATTTTTTAACAGCAAATCACATACTGTGTATGTTCTTAAGACAGATGTTTTTAACATTCGAAGTATTTGAAAAACAAGACATACGTAAACAAGTTATTTCAAATAGACACTTTAATTATATGGATCTGAGTTTGTTGCCTGACCAGGTAAACTAGGATTTAGCCTGTATCTTATTGAAGACATTTAAACGTGAAAAAATAGGTGGATACTTTTAACCAATTGTTAATTATTATTTGAATTCTTTTCTCATAAATTCTCATCAACTTGATAAGTTGTAAAACCTTACTACGTGTACCACGGTTAACTATAAACTGAACCCGTTTGAAAAATATATAATGATTATTTATATAAATATAACAAAAATATATAATGGTTGTTTATAGAAAAATAACAAAAAATAACTGTTTTATTAATATATTCCATTAATTACGGATTTCCTCAAAGAAAACCCTGATCTATTACATGCATACTTTATACAAAGCTCTCGAGAAGTCAAAAACCTCTTCACAGTAATTGATACGAGTATATCAAAAGAACTTAAAATATCTATTCTTTAACTTCTATACCCCTAATCCATTTTATTTCAAGCTGCACGGTGCTAGGATACTCCTTGAGGCAAGTCGCGCCTAGGCCCTCTCGACAACGGTTTCCCAATCCAGCTAAAATCGGCTATCGTAGTCTATTCATTTGGTCCTCAGGTTTTGATTCCGAATGAGCTCGGATTTAAATCAGTTTCGAGTTTTCATAATATTATTTGTATAATATTATTTAATTGGTGTTTAGTTTTGCTTATGGTTTAATGTTATTGTATTATTTTTAAATATTCTTATATAGAGGTACACGAAATAAATACCGAAATCTTGGGTATATTGCATATTTTAGTGAACCTTTGATAAAATCCTTTAGTGCGTGTTCTACAAAGGAGATATTAAATTTTGCCAATATGTCTATTAAACATGACGTACGAAAAAGGCCGTAGGAACTAAGGGATAATTTATTCACGTCCTTACTTTCTTTTTATACATGTGACCCTTACATGCCATGTATTTTTTCCAACTAGATCACAACGTCTAATATTAACTTGTGTAACTCCTGCATGCCTCCATAACAGTTGGCAGCTGTTTCCCATATGGTTCGTGGTCTGACTCTTCCTGCACTCATATAAAGGTGACTTAACAAGTCCCACTTGTGCACCTCACATGCAGTAATGTACATTCCACATTTGATATAATTCAGAGTACATCATTTTTTAACAGGTAACTTCGCAGATAGAAAATAAACAGGTTAGCCCACAAGATGTCTGTTTTTTACGTCACTCACCGTCCAACAAAACCGCCATTTATCGGTGATCTGCATATTGCCTATTTGCATTAGTGTCCTTCGAAAACACTCACATTAATATTTATTTTCTAATGAACTAAAATTCATTATTTCTTTAAGTTATGGAGTATTTTATTGGTGTTCGGGAAGAAATTTCGTGTTTTGTAGGTCGAATTTGTAGAATGCTGGATTTTTTCGAGGTTTTCAGAAATCCGTAATTTCTTGTGTCATGGAATGCTTGAATTGATCATCAATGGTAATCGGCCTTTCAGAGCGGACACCATCTTCGAATTTAGTATCCCCATTGCGGATTTTTTTAAACTACATTCAATACACTCGATTGCTTACTGCATCATCGCCATATTTTTTTTGTTTGTGTCACAATGTTTTGTGGTAGGAAAAAGCATCAAGCACCAAAAAACTAATTATGTTTTCCCCCTTCAAATTGACACTAAAAAACTACTCAGGCAATCTGGATAAACAATAACTGATAAAATGCGCTAAACCATTATTATTTTACCTTTTGTGACAAATACAAAACTACGTTCCGTATAACATACTATTATACTTATCACGGGTGTTGGACAATGATTTATTCGTTTTTCTATTGAGTATATTCGCATCTTATATTTTTATCCTGATATATTCATATTTTATAACAATATATTGAACATTCAGCACATTTGGAATGAAGTCAGCAACGAAAATGTTCTCCTAATGACATCTCTCTGAGAAATACGATACAATTTCCGGGAAACCTATTAGTTAAAATTAAAGTGGGAATTCTCATGAAATTCGCGAATTCAAAGTGCAGCATAGAGAAAAATATTGCACCGTTGAAGTGTAAACGTTGTAAATTCGTGTTAATGGCATTTCTCACACACGGAAATTGCTTGTAACTAAACTCAGCAAAATATTTCACTTAGGAAAGTGTAATACTTTAACCAAAGCACTAAACCATAAGACTAAACGAGCACGAAATGCTAGCGTGCATATTTTTCTTTTTCTTATTCCTGTACAATTAAATACTTTAATTGGTTTTAAGGTAAACTGCAGAACTAGGCACATTGATTTCATCTTCTGCAACAAATATTAGGAATTCATAATAACGTACTATTGTGGTGTTTCACATCTTTCTCCCTTCTACATTTTCATATAATAACACCTACAATTTCGAACTTTTTATATTTCCTTGTTTTAAAACACCATTCACTTGATCCAACTATACTTTTTTTGGTCTCCATCTACCATGACTTGCACTCACATTTGCACTTTATATTTATTTTGTAAGTATTACATCATTTAATTTTTTCTGCATACCCAAACCATTTCTGAGTGTTCTTTTTTACGCCGCCGTACAATATATAACGCCGTTAAGAGAGAAAAATCTCCTCAAGAGCGCTCTTATGCGGGAAAGAAATCATTATTATTAAATAAATCACGCCTGACTGCTATAGGAGCGCTCGAGCGAATCGTGTATAGCACTTTATTTGTGTACGAAAGTACGATCATATAATTTCATACCAGAAGGCATTGAACCGGTTGAATGTTAGAAATAGACGCCAAATTCACATACTGTCTCTATTGTTTAATATCCTTAACTGTCCCGCCGCCCCCTCTTATCTCGCCGAAAATTTTCAGTGTCTCCAATCATGGATTAGCGCTACGCTGAAACAGAGATTGTCTTTTGGCGTTTCCAGTTCACCGCTCTTCTTTTTTTACGTTGTCCTTTGCTGTCCACGCAGTGAGACTCTGGAATCAGTTAAAAACCAATATAAGACTCGCTCCGTCCTTTGCATTCTTTAAGAAGCGACTGAAAAAACTCTTAATTTCTAGTCAATAAAATAACGTGTTTCATTCCTGATTTTTCTTTTCCTTTCCTCTCCACACTCCCTTCGTTTCCTTTTGATTGACGATATCTCACTTTATATGAAAATGAATGTTCGGGTGATTGTCCGTCTTTGTGGGGTTCGTGGGTATATTCTCACGTATGTGTTTATGGATTTCGTGGGGATGGATAGCCATTTGAATGATTTATGCGACCATGTAACTTGCTTCTTTTACTTTTGTCTTGTTGGCTGGAAGAGATTGCCACGTGACAATAAGCCCGCCAGATTGTATTTGCAATAAAAATGTTAAATAAATAAACCTTGTACAATTATTGGCATGTGGAAATCTCTTACAAACTGAAAAATGTTTATGAGGCTTTAAGTGAAAACCAGACTTAAAACCTTTTTTTGTAATCTTGGCTCTGCCGGTAATCGAACTCGTAACCTCTGACCTGGAGATAAGTATCTAATCAACTAGAACATGGAGATCGTCTTCCATTATATCATACAAAGTCAACCTGTGTATTCTTCTCAGTGCATGATTTTTTATAGCATTTATTCAATTAATTTCAGTGTATTTCACATCATCGTTTCACTTTTATTTATTTAACACTTTTATTGCAAATACAATCTTGCGGGCTTATTACCAGGCAGCAATTTCTTCCAACCAACCAGGCAAAAGTAAATTAAGGAAATTACATAGTCACAAAAAACATTCAAATGACTATCCATCCCCACGAAATCCATGAACACGTAACTACGTGAGCATATGCCCACAACCCCCACAAAGACAATCACCCTAGCATTCCTTTTCATATAAACTGAGATGTTATCAATCAAAGGAAAAGGAAGGGATGGTGGAGAGGATAGATAAAAATCAGAAATGAAACACGTTATATTACTGACTAGAAATTAAGATTTTTTCAGTCGCTTCTTAGCATGCCAAGGACGGAGCGAGTCTAACGTTGGTTTGCAACTGATTCCAAAGTCTCACTGCATGGACAGAAAAGAAAGGCGTAAAACTAGAAGAGCTATGAACCGGAAAGGCCAATAAACAATATTTGTTTGTCCATGACCGGAAAGACGCTGAAATTTTTCGGCGAGGTAAGAGGAAACGACGGGATAGTTAAAGATATTATACAATAAAGACAGAATATGAATTTGGCGTATATTTCTACCGTTCAACCTGTTCAATGCCTTCTGGTATGAAGGGATGTGATCGTACTTTCTTAGTTTAAAAATAAATCTTAGACAAAATTTCATACATCAAAGATTATAATAGAATACTGATACTAGGAATCAATAATTTTATCATCTTAGCAAATTTTGATCGTCTGGTTGGAGAATATATGTTTCTATTAGAAATGCACGAAGGATGCTGGCTGTCTAGTATGACTTCGAGTTGACACATTCTTAATGTGAAATGGCCGCTTTTATATGCAGCAGCATGACTCTTGAATGAAGAGGAAATATATAGACATCTTGATTTCATTATTTAACTGTTCATTAAATTGTGAGACACAAGAGTTGTTGTTTGTTAAAAAATAACAACTATGTTACGTTACATCAAAAGTAGGAAAAATGTGTTGGTACCCACTTTGACGTATGAAAGTAATACTTGGGCTTTGAAGAAGAAGGGTAAAGATAAAAATAATGACGTGGAGAAGCATGCTCTAAGAAAAAAATGTGGAGGGTCAATATATGAAAGAAGGTGAAATGAGTGCATGGATAAAAATGATGGTTCAAGTACCGTATTAGCCCGACTATAAGGCGAGGTTTTTATTTAAAAAGACGACACGTAAATAGGGGGGTCGCCTTATATTCGAGTCACAAACATAGTGGGTAACAATAAATTCACTACTCGCGATTAGCGAAATGGCAACATTGTAATGAGAGCGTTCAAAAGGCGTCATTGTTTACACATAGCCAGTGCGTAGTAATTTCTGACAGTGTTTTTTTTTGTACTGTGCTTCGTTTTGTATCGTTGTTACCTAAAAAAATATTATGACTGACCATATTGAAAGACGAGGAGCTCGAAAAAAATCAATTGAATCAAGGAATACGCAGAAGCTATGATTCCAATTTTAAGGTTATGGTGGTGCGTGCTGCAGAAACAACCAACAACTGTGCGTCTGCCAGACAATTTGGTATCACGGCAAATAATGTTAGACGTTGGGGCTTACAAGAACATGACTTGATGAATGCGCATTCCTCAAGAAAAGCATTCCAAGGGCCTAAGAAAGAAAAGGTCATCTGACGGAGCTCGTGAAAAATGAAATTAGAAAAATCGAAACAGATTTGGTGACCATTCCTAGTGCAATGACTTCGCAACTACAAGTTTTGGATGTGGTTGTGATCCTGCAGGCCTGGAATAAAATCTCCAATGAGACCATCATCAATGGATTTAAAAAAATGTTGCATATCCAATAAAATAGACGGTGCGGAAGATGATATTTTGTGGGAAATATGATTGAGGATTCCGAAGACGATAATATCACTGAAGATGAGACTGATACCGAGGATGCTATAGCCATATGTGAATCTGATTAGCTACTGTAGTTGGACTTTTTTATTTCTTATTTCCATTTCATGTTAAAACATGTACTTTACTATTATCTGGGTACTTTGTTTTAATAAATATTTTTCGTTAAACATTTTGCATTACATTTTTCATAATATTATAACAGTGAGAGAAATGTTTTTTTCTCCAAAACGCAGATTAAAAAATAGGGGTCGGCTTATAATCAAGGTCGCCCTATAGTCGGGCCAATACAGTAAGATGAAGAAAGAGGTTTTAAAACGGTTTGAACAAAAGAAAAGAATGAATAACATAAACGAATTGTATAAGTCAGGAGTGTAAAGTATATATAAAAGAACAAGAACAAAGAAAATTTTGCTGGATCAAAGGTGAAAGATTTTGAAAAGGGTAAATAAAATAAAAAATACGATTACTGGAAAATTGTGCATGACAGATGTGTAATATGGAGTTGCCGAAAGTTATGTGTTTGATCTCTCAGCCTACCCCACAAGGAGTACAGCATTATAAAATGTATGTATTATAATATGTGTTTAATAGAAAACGGAATCCAAAATCCTTAAAATTTGTTTATTAATTCGTCGAGTGTGCCTCAATATATCCGAATATAAATATAAAGAATATTAATAAATAATTTTTGAAAAAAATTAATACTTTTTGATGAAAATTAAAATTCTCATTATTTTTTTATCAAGCCTCGTATCATCATCATCGTACGAGTATATATAAACAAATTTAACATTTATGAATATATATTTTAATAAATGGAGAATTTGGTTTACTTCCGTGAATATTTCACGGGTTGCAACTAGTGTGTTATAAATTTTAGACAAATTCATTGATTATAAGTACCTATCACGCAACAAGCAATGAGCGCATTTCATCATAAAACATAAATATAATGACAATTTACTAAGCATTGGGTGTAATATCGCACAACGAGCAGCGCATTTCATCGGAAGAGTTAATGTATTGCGCAATTTTATTGAGCATTGAATATGAGTATCACGCAACAAGCAGCGCATTTCATCATAAAACATGAATAAATATAGCGACAATTTGTTGAGCACAGGATACCGCACAACAAGCAGCACATTTTATTGAAAAAGTTACTGTATTGCGCATATTTATTGAGCGTAGAAGTCGCGCAGCAAGCAACACATTTCATCATAACATATAAGTATTGCTCAAATTTATTTAACGTGGAACAAAAGCATCGCGTAGCAACCAACGCATTTCATCATATAAGTATTACTCAAATTTATTTAACATATAACAAAAGTATCGCGCAACAAGCAACGCATTTATTCACATAAGTATTGCTAAAATTTATTAGGAATAGAATGTAACATAAGTATCGCGCAACAAGCAGATATTACTTTTTTTACATAGCTATTCAAGTAGCATCTTACTTTTCAAAGTTTCTTTAACATTCCAATTTGGTTCCACATTTTTGGGATAAAAATAAATATATTAAAATCTAATTAAGACCAAATTGCGTCACAAATTATTTTGATAATGATAATAATTCTGTATATATCTACCCATTTTACGAAATCATAAATACGAATTTAAATAACCCACAGTACTCTCAGTATCCTTCGGTAATACGACATTCTAAAAGTTATGTAGTCAGTGGTACTAATGTTCTGTATTTCATAAATCCAGAATCAAATGTTCAATATCAAGCAACTCTTTACAACTCATCAATTCATTATATTATTAACTATTGAAAATAATGGTTTCTTTTTATATATATTATTTCTATATTTTAATTCCTCGCTATAAAAAATAAATCTTTATTCTGCTTAACCCTCACATTTGACATTTAAACCCATTTTTACAGATCAGAATTTCTTCATCTTTTTTTTCCTAATTCTCATGTTTTTTTCCTTCTTAACTCTCTTTCCAATGACCGTATTCAGCAGGCTTGTGCAAATGTTTTGGATGAAGGGCTGCAATATTTTTTTTAATTTAAAAATAGGTCCCTAAATAAAATTCTTTTTTTTTAACAAAAAAATAGAACATTGTAAAGCTAAATTGTGAACGTTAGTTTATAGAGAGTTCACCTTAACATTTTTGAACGCTAAAAGAAAAAACACTAAACACATCAGCCATATTCTCAATAGAATTATGCATAACCGTAAATATGAATAACTATGACATCGTAGATATGTTTGCGGAGAAGAATGCAAGATATAAACACTTGTGGTTTGTTGTATGAGGTGAAATATATCATCAACCCTATCTGAAACGGAAAGGGTAAACATTTTTTAAATTACATATTGGGGGAGGGGCGCATCTGGCAAACTATCTAGGGGCACCTTCTATACAAATACGGCACTGCACACACGCCGTACCTCACACATTCACTTTAACAATGCGACTCGGGGCAATAAAATACCATTTTTCAGTAGACGCAGGTTATACTCGTACTTAAAAAAATAAACATTATTGTAATTTTTTTAAATATAATTATACAAAAACACAAACGTCCTTCTTGACCTAGTTGATAAAATACTTGTCTTCCATCCCAGAAGTGGTGGGCTCTATGCCCGTCGGAAATCTTTTTTTTTTTTAATTCCTTTGTCGTTTTCAGTTTAGGCCTCTTAAAGATTGTTTTGGTTGTATGAAAAACATTGCAACAAGGCAATTAACTCATTAAGTAATGCTGTATACAACGAAAGTACACATATTACAAAACTATATGAAAAATAAATACATAAATATCATCACGCCGTGTCTCTTACGAGGTATGCAGAAAGAACAGATCTCCAAAAAAAATCCAAGCACACAACCTTCGCTTCTTCCACATTAATTTATCTCGCCATGCACAATCTGATATAATTCATACTTATCAATTAACCTTCTTTTAAAATTTTATCCATTTGGTCCAGCTACGTTTTCCTCGGTCTATATCTTCCATGTACATCTTGCACTTTTGACATGTATGCTCACCGAGTCATTATTTCATCAATTATTCTCTCCTCATACCCAAACTATCTTAAAGCTCCTTTTTTCATCTTACACACCATTCATCTTACTCTTATCTCCTAAATTAACTTCCATACATCAAGGTGAGCACCAGCACACTATTATGTATTATCATTTTTGTTATTGTTAATGAAATAAATAGAAGTTTGCGGGCCCCATTATTAAATTATGAGGCGGACTATACATGGCCGCGGGCCGTAATTTGTCCAGGGCTGGTCCAGAGTGTAATGCTGCCATAAAAATTCATCTTGGCAGCCTTCCTTACAGCTGTCGGTATTGCCGTTCAATTATTTATGCCTCTGATATTTCTTACGAATCGTTTGATCTATTGTAATGGGCAGAATGCCAATTTTGAGAGTATACTGTGTTTTATGCTCCAGTAAGAGTAAAGCAACTCGAGGGTTGAAAAACCTAATTTAATGATTTGGGAAATCAAAAATACATCAATATCTGTACATGAAATTAGAATTTAAGGCCACAACTATCATCAATCATATATGTGATTTATCAAATTGTATGATGTATTCAGTGAAATGAGAGAGCTGTCTGAAAAAGTTTGGGCATATAGAACGGATGAAGTAAAAAAGACTATCAAAACAAATAGACAGTGAAAATGTGAGTTGAAGGCATGAAAGAGAAAGACCACGATATGTTTAGAACAAGTGATCAAGTTATGTTTAGAACATGTTATTTTAGAATAAGTTAATTTAAGAAATTAGAGAAATCGTAGGCATTGTATAAGAAGAGATATGGATGTAGAGGAGGGGAAATATTTGTGTCGCGATATGTCTGGCACTTTGTCGACGTGATGACATGTAACGTATCAATCAACAATTTCCGAAACTAACCAACAGGTGGCGCCTCTAATAACAAATCCATACCATTCTCAGTTAGTGCCAACTTTTAGAAATTACGTGTCAAACTTTCATGACATTCCGACATTGTGTCATTGAGTTACAGTGGTTTTAGTGACGCTACTTTTGCTATTTTCAAAACAATGGAAAAAAACGATTTTCGTGTGTTGATAAAACATTGCTTTTTAGCGGGACAAAATACCGTTCAAACTCAGCGATGGCTTGAAACGTGTTATCCGGGCTCTGCTCCGTCGAAAACAACCATTTGTTGGTGGTATGCTGATTTCAAACGCGGTCGTACAGACACAAATGATGCTGAACGCTTTGGTCGTCCAAATGAGGCTGGTACACCAGAAAACATTAAAAAAAAACTCAAAATCGGGATGGAAAATCGCAAAGTAAAGTTGCGTGAGATAGCTGACATCTTGAAGATATAATTTGGTAGTGTTTACACTATTTTGCATGAACATTTGGTCATGAAAAAGCTTTTTTCGAAATGGGTGCCGCGTTTGCTCACAATGGAACAGAAACAACAACGCATCGATGATTCAGAGCGCTGTTTGGCACTGTTTCGCGAAATAAACAGGAGTTTTTGCATCGTTATGTGACAATGGATGAAATTTGGATCCACCACTATACTCCGGAATCAAATCGGCAGTCAGCTGAGTGGAGAGCAGCCAGTGAAAGTCGTCCGAAGCGACCGAAAACTCAACAGTCGACCGGGAAGATTATGACCTCCGTATTTTGGGATGCGCATGGTATAATATTCATCGATCATCTTGAAAAGGGAAAAACCATCAACAGCAAATATTACATAGCGTTATTGGAGCGTTTGAAGGCAGAAATTACAAAAAAATGGCCCCATATGAAGAAGAAAAAAGTTCTCTTTCATCAGGACAATGCACCGTGTCACAAGTCGATGGTAACGATGGCCAAATTGCATGAGTTGAACTTCGAATTGCTTCCGCGCCCACCATATTCTCCAGATTTGGCCCCCAGCGACTGTTGGCTGTTCGCAGACCTCAAAAAGATGCTCCAGGGAAAGAGATTTGGCTCCAATGAAGAAGTGATTGCCGAAACTAACGCCTATTTTGAAACCAAAGATAAATCGTTTTACACGGCTGGCATAGAAAAGTTAGGAAAGCGCTGGAATGAATGTATCGCTCTTAAAGGAGACTATGTTGATGAATATAGAAGAAGTTAGGCAAACAAATGTTGTTTTAGTAGTTAGTCCAAGGAATTATTGATCGATGTGTTATGTCAATGAAAATAATAATATATCATCAGTTGTATCATAATATATCAACAGTACAATATATAATACTTACTATCACAAAGAATAAAATATTATATTTTCTCATATTAATAAATATAGATTGCCTCCAATGGCAAGTCATGTGGTTGATAAACAACTTAAAAACTACGAAAACTCAATACTGTTCAATAAATACAGAAAAGATTTTTTCATATCCTTTGAAGAGCTCAAAATAAAAAAATAAAATTTATTCCTAGTAAAAATAAGAATAAATCTGCATTCTCTTAATCAACATTGTACTTATATTTCTATGATTAGGTTTAAATATTATTTTGTTTTTAGTTTTGATTGTCAACTTTTATTTCTCAACACAATTATGGTTGCGGCTTTTGCATAAATAGCGAAATAATTGAATATCTAAAACAATGTTAGCTATGACAAAATTTTAATGTGTGTCACAGACAATATGAAACCAAAATAATTATTATCCACATTTGCCATATTATTAAATACCGATGCGAGGTACAAAGCTTTGTGCACTTAAAATAGAATTCACCGTAAAACGGAACATCACGAAACGAAAAAGTTATTTTGAGTTCAAAGGTAACGTATAATTCAACTAAAAGTTCAAAAGCAATTTTAACTATTATGTTAAAATACAAACAAACATGCCTATTGATATTATAAATAGTTTAATGTGAGTTCACCGCCGTCATCATGGCTGGACCTCGAGGTCGATGATCCTCTCGCCATTCCAACATCAATTCAGATGGAAAGTGAAGCTGTGCCGGGAAGATTTTGTTTCTTTCTCCCATTTCTCTTCCTTCAAATCAGTGCGACAGTAACCATTCCGAAGCAAAATATAACATTATTCAACACAGTCGAGTATTTTTTTCTGAACATGAGTAATTTGTGTAAAAATTAAAGTTGTTGACAAAAGTTTGTCATTATTTTGTCAATTATAGCAGTATTTGTAGTCAATAATTGTTACTTGTGTGGTAAAAATAGCTAAATATGTGTCAAAAACTAAACAAATGGTACAAAGTACATTCTTTGGAAAAAAATCACACCATTTTGTCAGAATTTACGGTGAAAATATATAAAATTACACTTTTTTCATGATTTTGATAATATATGCTGTTTTGTCAAAATTAACGCAAAGATCTAAGAAAATTACAATATATTTTGTAGCGATTATGTTAATAATATCTATATATTATTTATCATAAACACGATATACTATATACTATACATCCGATAAGTGTTATTTATCATAAACACGATATACATACATCCGATAAGTATTATTTATCATAAACACGATATACTATATACCATACATCCGATAAGTGTTATTTATCATAAACACGATATACTATATACTAAACATCCGATAAGTGTTATTTATCATAAACACGATATACATACATCCGATAAGTATTATTTATCATAAACACGATATACTATATACCATACATCCGATAAGTGTTATTTATCATAAACACGATATACTATATACTATACATCCGATAAGTGTTATTTATCATAAACACGATATACTATATACCAATTGGAAAAAAACAAAATGTGATCAGAAATTAATGTTATTTGGCAAAATTGTGCGCTATTCTTAAAATTAACGACTTAAATGTAAGAAGAAAATATATAATTTTGGTCAAAATTAACAAGGAAATGAAATTTATTACATTCTTGTCGTCATTTTGTCAAAACGAGTAGTAGCTGTATTTGTGATTTAAAATGGGTGCTTTTGTTTTAAAAAAAAACAAGCAAATGAGTATTAAAAACTGAAAAATTAAAGCGATTTAATCGTTTTTATCAAAATAAAAGCTTCATTCCGGAAATGCAATGTAGGAGTATTTGGTATTTTTTTCTATATAATCCCTATTTATTGTCAACAATGTATACTTGTTTAGTCAAACACAACAAATTTGTATCAAATCTAAAATAGAAACCTTGCATCAAGATTCCATAAATGACAGTGTTGATATTTAACAGGAGCATTTACGAGTATTTGTATACACATATTTGTATGGAAGGATTTTCTTTCAAACTTAATTCAATCAATTTAACCATGACATACTGCGTTCGTTTTTTGTTAGCTCTTATAAAATGAGGTAACTCATTAGCCATATTAAGGACAATACTTTGCCTCTGGAGTTGAGTAAACCCTGCATCAACATGTATGAATGTTTTAATTCTGCAAAGCAACTTGCATCTCGTTCTACTAATGAGGCCATGTGTTTTCTATATCTCAATATATATCCATAAAATTCCCACAAAATTTAAAAAAAATCCACTATTTGTTCTATGTATGCGTTATTCCACTAAAAACAAATCTAAGTTCTTTACCTCTATAAAATAAGTCTTCGACAGTTACGTAAGTCTGCTTGGTGAAGTTTGGTAATATTTTGTAGTATACATACATAACATACTATGCGTATCCAGAAAGTAAGTGTACTGAGGCTCTCACGACCGGATGGATTTTATTTTCGACATGTTGACCCTTCTCCTCCGCAACGAGACCGGTTCGAGGTCAGTACGTTGAGAAGTGTCGACGCGACAACACGTTTCGTGAAAAATGTCAATCCAATCTCCCGCCAAGTGCGAAATACGCGGCGTCATCCGTTATCTCGTTTGGAAGGCAAAACCTCCGGTTGAGGTTTATAATGAGGTGAAAACTGCATATGGTGATAAAGCTATGAATCGTACGAGTGTGTACAAGTGGTGTCGCGAGTTTAAAAACGGTCACGTCACACCTCTTCACCCTCCGCCAAAAAGTTCAAAACCACAATTTCAGCCAAGAAAATCATAGCATCCGTGTTTTGGGACTGTCAAGGCATAATTTTAATTGAATATATGCCTCAAGGGGAGACCATCAACTCTGCAAGATACTGTGAGACCCTAAAAAAATTGCGGAGGGTGATTTAGAACAAGAGGAGAGGCATGCTGACAAAGGGAATTTGCCTGCTGCACGACAATGCCAGACCACACACGGCCAACGCCACGAAGGAACTGCTCGCCTCGTTTAAATGGGATGTCCTGAACCATCCCGCGCATTCCCCTGACCTAGCACCTTCAGATTACTATCTCTTTACCTCCCTGAAGCTGCACATGGGTGGAAAAAGGTTTTCAACTGACGAGGAGGTAAAGGAGGAGGTGGAGAAGTGGACGGAGGGGTGGCGGGAAACTACTTCGAGGAAGGCATCAAAAAGTTGATACCCCGCTTCACCACCTGCATTGAGAGGAATGGCGACTATGTCGAAAAATAGCTTACATATGTACTACGGTAACCACGTATTTTTTTTGTTTAAATAAAAAAAATTGTAACCTACAAAAATTCAGTACACTTACTTTCTGGATATGCCTCGTGTATTGAACTTAAATATACATATAATTTTTAAATAATTTTAAAACAATGATTGTAATTTATTATTACTACTGCTTTTTGTGTCTTCGTGTTAGTTTAAGATAAAGTTGTATTATTTGTCAATAATTTTAATTACTTTATAACCTGTCACATATTCATTTGTATATAAAGACACTGTTGTGTCGTTAATTAAATAGATAAATAAATGATTTATATATCGAATAGTCGATAAAATATTTTTCTGATTGAATTTTCATTGTGCTCAATTTATGATATAATATAACATTTGTTTAATGTTGATTAATTAGTTTATTCAATCATACGAAACAGATTTGAGTTCAAATAACAATTCGTATAACTTGATTAAAAGCATCACACATGACGTGTCTCACCTTTTATATTAATTTATAAATAACCGAATTCGTGATTTAATTGTAAATTTAACGTAGATATTCGCTAGCAAATTGGACAGGGAAATACGCCAAGTTTCATAAATAGACTGTTCCAATTAACGTGTGAACAAATATGTTTTAATTAAATATTTCTCTAATTATTTCATAATTTTGATAAAATAATTATCATTTAATTATGTTAAAACATGGAACATGAAGAACATAATGCTAAATAAGCAAGATTTGAAATGTGGATTCATATGAAAATGCTTAGAATTATTTTTTTCAATCATATCTCAAACACCGATGTGTTGCGTTGAGCAGGTGTAAAACGAAAACTCTTAAATACCATATGATGCTAAAATGTCTATTTGAGTCATTTATTGAGAAGAGAAAAATAGCACTTCCTTAATTGAATATTTACGGGCAAAATTGAGGGTCGATGCGAAATCGGTAGAAGGCGTCTGTCGTGGTTTCGCAACATTCGCAAATGGACAAATATCCATACAGTTGGAGAGATGTTCCGTGCAGCCAAAGACTCATTTTCTCAATAGTTATGGCCAATGTTAGGGGGACTGGACACGGCACATGAAGAAGAAGAAAAATTATCATTTAAAGGTATTTAGTTCTGAAAAACTAATTAATACAAAATGGAATTATGTATTAAAATATCTTGAGTAAAAATGAAAGAATCATATTATAAATAGGTCAAAACCCATACGATGGTTGTCGTCAAAGAAAGAATGCGTGAATTGAATTTTAAATACAAGAGAGCGAGAGAGGAATACTTGGATTACCTCCGAAAGTAATTCGAAATTTGAATCTCGGTGGGTCCGTGATACTGAACGAATTTTAAATACTTAGCTAACAATTTTTGAGCCGGTGTAAAAGGGGACGATATATAAATGATATATATAAACAAATTTTTCATTTATGAATATATATTTTCATAAATGTAGAATTTGTTTTGCTTCCGTGAATATTTCACGGGTTGCAACTAGTAAAATATATAGTATATGGTGTAAAGAGCGACAGTTAACTCCAATAACTTGTAATAAAAGAATACTTTTGAGAATATTTCATTTATTTTGTATAAATCAACAAGTATGTATTTTATAATATATGTTAATGCAATTGTTTGGTACAATACATTTTTGTCTGTTAATTTTGTTTTTTTTTTGACCGAAACAGCTATTTATCTTTCTCGCACAATATTTTTTTGACCGAAACAGCTATTTATCTTTCTCGCACAATATTTTTTTGACCGAAACAGCTATTTATCTTTCTCGCACAATATTTTTTTGACCGAAACAGCTATTTATCTTTCTCGCACAATATTTTTTTGACCGAAACAGCTATTTATCTTTCTCGCACAATATTTTTTTGACCGAAACAGCTATTTATCTTTCTCGCACAATATTTTTTAATGAGCTAAATTACCGGCGTGCTGCTGGTTTCTGGCATGTTTTTTTTTTCTTACACCTTCAAAAATATAATTATTAACCACATTAACACGCGAGGAGCTCAAAAAAATAAATCAATCAAGGGTTTCGCAGGACTTACAATTTAAATTTTGAGGTTTTGATAATGCGTACTGCAAAAATTATAAATAAATGTGATAAAGCATGATGGGACGAATATGAAGGTGGTAATTCCACGTACATTTACTACCTAAATAATAAGGAATATATGAATAAATAAAATTGAAACAGCAAGACAAATTTGACAGATTCGAAGCGCACCGGTAAATCGATCGTTAACTATGCACCAACCCAATATATTATATTATTACGTTACAATTTTGTGTTACTCCAAATATTTTCCAACAACATAGATTTGCTTTTTACATCTTCTTCTTCTTCTTCTTCTTCTTGAATAATGGCCGTAAACAGATTTGCTTTTTTCAAACAAATAACGGAAACTTATTTTAAATCAGAAGATTTATTTACATTTTTCTAAAATTAATTTATGAGATATTAATTTACAAAATTTCACTTTGGTAAATTAGAAAACAATAAAAAACTTTAGATTTTCTTTCAGAAAAGAGAATTAACTCAAAAATTTTCATAAGCATCCAATTGAGAGCAAGATAATAAACATTTTATTGTAAAATAACTTCTTTGTTTGTATATCTTGTTAGAAGGCAAAATAATAATGTATAGACAACTATTTGTTATTCCCTCTCTAGAAAACATGAATAAATCCTATAATCTTAAAATAACGGGATCAACTCCAGGGCTGATCATGTGAAGATACAATTATCTATTATGTAATTTGCCTAATATCGTTAAGCTGAAAATGAAACAAAACAAACTGTGACGGTGAAGTTTAAATGAAACAAAACATAAATAAATATGCAAAAGCTATTGCATAATGTAAGGAGTATTTAATTTTTGTAAAAGCCGTCACTTATTTGAGTTCTGATTCCATTGACGACGTAAAGAATGAGGATAAGCAGAACTATCCAACTCGAATATAATCTTTAATAAATGAAGACCTTCAAAAATGTCGCTTCACAAGTTAAAATGAAATAAAACATGTGATCGTGAAGTGAAAATGAAACACAAAACATGTATGCAGAAACATTGTTCAAATTTACAAATGCTATCAAAGTATGGATATATTTTAACTAATTTATATTTATAATACATAAATTTATACTAAAATATATTTTAACTAATTAAAATTGATTTACTGTCATTGTTGAAATTGACCATTGTTATATGTAGTAATAAACACTTTTTAAAATCAAGTTGAGGGGTGGGTTGACATTTTCATTGGCGTTTTAAAAATACTTACATTCTTGTTGGTTGGTTGATTTTTGTTTTTATAGAGGTGACGTCTGTGTCTCCTCACTGGGTGATATTTTTGCTAAAGCGGGATGAAGTTATCTGGTGCGACGGGCAAAGACTTTTGAAGTTGTACCGTGTTCGCACGTCTTTGGATGGGCTTTCCAGCTAGTGGAAAATTAATAAGCAACAAACTTCTAAGAAATCAATCTGACAGTGATAAAGAATTTACAGTATTAAATAAGGGATGAATGAAAAACTACCCACAAAGTGGAATCTGGGCTGGGAATAGAGCCCGGAATGTCATCTTGCTAAGCATTCATGCTAACGATTTGACCACTGGCGTTGATTTCAATGTCTACGTTGAAATAGGATAGTCTCTACGCACCGCATACATCGAACACAAGGAGACGACGGTTCTGTAAAAGTAAAAAATAATATATTTTCATTTTACCCAATATTTCCACATCAGTGATTTTTCCACTAAATTGAACAACTTTTTCATTTAACTAATTTTATTAATTGGCAAATTTATATCCTTTTTTTCGGATTCTCCCGATGCCAAAAAGTTAAACGAAAACATTCAATAATAGAAATCGAAGACCCTCCAAGAATTACATGCTTGAAAAAATATACCCATACCAAAAAATCTTTGACCTATTTTTTATACTTTTTTATAGTGAAAGTTCATAACGTTGTAAGTTGTAATACAACTATTCATCTTCTTTAAATCGTTTTCCTCTTTAAAAAAGACTTTGAAATTAAAATATTTGATTGAAATAAACCATGAAAATCGTATTCATCATCACCGTCATCATCATGTCGTATGGCTCATGACTGAGCATCGTGACTTCTGTGATAGCTTCCGATGACTCCTTTTCAGCGGCTCGAAGGGCAGTCGTTAAGAGTAGTCTAGTTGTGTCCCTCACTTGACCGGTCCAACGCATTGGGATTCTTCCTCTTGCACGTCATCCTTCCACGCCTCCAGTAACCACAAACATTTCCAAACTGTCTCCTTGGCCATGAACAATGTGTCCAAAGAATCGGACAACTCGTCGAAAGCATTAAGTAGACAATCGAATTCAATCAAAAATTATTCTAACTCATGTACATTAAAAAATATTTAATAGATAAAATTGACGGTGCAACAATTCTTAACATACATGTACACATGTGAACCAATTGTTTACATATATAAACAATTCACCTACATGAAGATGATTTGAGTAATCACTATTAAACCAAAAATGCAATTGGAACAGCTAATATAATAAAAGAATAATTGTTTTGTGATAAAATCCTGAAGTTTTAAAACTTTTAAATTTTTACAATCGATCTTTAAGTAGAAATTGTCGATAAAATTTGGCTCAGTTTTGATACAATTTATAAGAAATCAAATAGAATACGATAATATGGTACACCCGAGTTCGAGCTCAACTATAGCATTTTTAATTCCAAGGCAAATCAAATAAACCATAGTTATCACGATAATCTTGGTAGTGCTCATCGGTAACTGTAGTTAATTGGTTGGAAATTGCAAAGTTAGACATTGGAAAAGAAGACGAAGACACGCTGCAAGTACGCCAAGGGCTCTGTACGACTTCTGCGCAGAATTCTGCCACCTGGAGAGCAATGAGCGTTCCACGAGTCAAGTTCTCTTCGGTGCAAGACACCGGGCTCTTCGGGCACTGTCACATGGAGTGCTTCTCACCACAGATACAGAGAGCTGATCCATAACATCACATTATTTTACATTCATCACGTCACCCTATTTTAATGCATTGTCTTTGTTTCTCCCAATTCCTGTATGGAAACTTTTCAAGAGATTTCCAGGTTCTCCAGGGCAGTTCACAGCAAGTTGACAATTTTTCTACAGGATAAATCTAGTCACTAAGCCCCGGTGTGCCTATCCAATCATTCATCCTAGCAACAGTAGGTAGTTGTTCCAGAGACTAAATGGCCCAAATGACGCCGTGTCTGGATTTTAACCTAAGGGCTAGGGACTGGTGGTAATGCAAAGGATGTCTAGGATCATTTAATTGGCTGGATCTCTGAGCAATGTTTTGAATGTCTCTCTTGATTTTCGGAGGCACTGTAAGTACTGAAACTCCGTGCCCTTTATGCAATGGCTCGATGAAGCTCTTGAAAAAGATGACACCTGAAGACCAACTGCCTTGGCCTCTGTATAGACTCCGATTAAGGGTGGCTAAATGTGAAGGGAACATGCAAAGATAGGGTTTCATAAACGAAAGTAGCACTGAATGTGATTGTGTGGATATACAGAACTCACAGCACATGCTGATTAGTCCGAACATCGAGACTGCATGCTCTGGATAGTACCTGAGTGTTGTGAATGATAGAGTGATCTCTGTTGACTCCTACTGGAAACACGTAGAATATTTGATGGTCCAGACATAGAAATAAATTAATACAACAGGATATGCTTATCATCTCCAGTATCACCAACGACAAGTACCTTTATCTCCCACTTTGTAGTATACCTTCCATAATACTCATTCTCTCAAGCCAGTATAGTAAGTAATATATAGCTAATAAAGGAAGTCCCTGGATCATGTTGTTTGAACCTTCCTTAAATTGATTAGTTAAAAGTTAGACAATGATATTAAAAGATTTTTAGCCACGCAATTTCAAAGTTTCATGTCGAAGTCCTATAATGAAAGTACGGCCCATTTTACACCACGCAATTGCGCAGTGGACTCGCAAGACGTGAACCATAATTTGGCAAAGTGCTGTCATCCCGCCGATTCGCCTATTTTACGTTCACTCTGTCCCCGTCATTAATTTTATAATTTTTGATATGGCGTCACGCCATTGTAGACAGCAATTAAGCTGGCGCTAAGCAACATCATAAACCGTTTACTCCCAAAACCGGGTTCGCGATAAATACGAAGCAAAACCATATAAATGTTTAAATATTCAAAAGAAATTCGAAATAAAAAATAAATATGACATTGCTATTAAATTTTAGTTTCATTTTATGCACATTTCTTAAAAGACTAGAAATTAAAGGAATCAAACCAACGAGTAAAAAATATCTGCGTGCGTTTTAAGTATTCAACCTAAGAAAATACGATTATATCACAACGTAGTATACATTCCTTAACTCGTATTGTCCGATGAAACGTCCTTAACTCTCCCGCCATGCCCTCAAATCTTGTCGAAAATGTTCAAGTATTTCCGTTCACGAGCTCACGTTACGCTCCAGCTTCTTTTCCAGTTCACCACTTTTCATTTTTCACGTCGTTTTATACTGTCCGTGCTGTTGGACTCTGGAACCAAATACCTGCTAATATGAGACTCACATCATCGTCGACGTGCTTCAAATAGCTAATTAAAAAAACATTACATGTCTTTTGAGTGACACAGTGTAGTTTTTCTGGATTTCCATCATTCTTTTTCTGGTTCTCTTCCCTTCTTCTGGCTATCCGTATCCTTATTAAAGTTGTATTTATTGAATTTTTGTTTTTATTTTTTATTTTGTAATGCATAATTTTTTTTCTCTTCATCAATAGGGTACTCATAAATTCCCCACCTTTCACTCAAAACTTTGTTAAACAATTGTATGGAAGGAAGACTTGAGCGCTTGGCAATAAACCCGCCAGAGTTCACACTGTACAATAAAATTAGATAATTAAATAAAGCAGTATTTTACTATAAAAGTAAAAACGTTCAAATCTGTGATAATTTCAATCAAGAAAGGTTGGAAAAGAATGGATTGGAGATCAATGAAAGTTGGGGAGATTCAACAGTCTTAGAATTCTCGTCATATCGACAGAAAATTAATAAAACCAATTATGAATGTATAACACTAATTAGTTGAACCTGAAAATGTAAACGTGTCTTATTTTGCGTTATAACCACGATTCTGAGCAACGTGACCCACACTGTGATTGCTTATGTCGTGATCATTCTTCTCCAGTCCTCACAGCATTCCGTTGTCTGCAGAGATTGTAACAAAGGAATGTCCGTATCACTCTTCACCGCATATGTGATCTAGCGCTACTCCTGCGACCTTCCATATTGCCAGTAACCAGACGCTTTTCCATGTCCTTTCTGCGCCAAATACGGATAGTACATAATATTGATAACATCTCTGAGATGTTAAGTTCTTCTAGTATAGGCGCATTTGTTCATCTTTCTGTCCATAAACACCCAACCATGGAAATTGAGTTATAAAAGTAGTATAAGAAATAAATTGGAAGCAAAATAAATTAATTCTGTTTAGTTTTTGTACAATCGAGAATTAACGTTAAATCATCCAGTTTGAAGACATGCGTTCTATTCACTAGGTCACAGATAGCCTCTATGCATTCGTATATGGCAAACCAAGTTAATTGACTACCTCTTTCCATACTAATTATGCAAAAAAATAATTCATCATAATCACTCACGCCATGTCCCTTTTGCGGTAGGCAGAGCAGACATATCTCCACTACATTTTATCCTAGCACACATATTTTGCTTCTACCACACCCATGTTCCTCTAGTCAATTATCAAGGCTTTTCACACTTCCTACTTTTAGAATTCAATTCATTTGGTCATATACATTATTTTTGTAAATCTGTCAGAATTATTTTTTTATACGTGACTGAACTATCTCAACGTTTATTTAACAGCTTAAGCACTGCATCTTATTTCAATATCTATTATTTCCTTATGTTCTCATTATTTTCAAAATTAATTCAGCGGAACAATAAGACATTCCAACCAATAAATAAATTATGCCAGCAGTATTATTTTATTTTATTGCTACTTTAATATAGGAAGAATAGAGTCGGAGATATTTAATCGAGGTAAATGTTAAAAGCATGAAAAACAGACGAGTATTTATGATGATATTTATGAGTGTGTACGAGGCAATGGCTGTTTGTGTGTATATAAAGGTATTGAGGTCCACCCTCTCTGCCTGCCCGAAAAGGGATATAACGTGATGGTATGTACGTAATATCGTTTACAATATGTTCTGCAAACCAGTAGGTGTTATTTTTTAATGCTCAAAACACTATTATTTCTCACCATGAACCCGTTTGATAGTTCAAAAGGGAATTGATTAAAATAGTTCGAGTTAAAATGGTTTGGGAAACAGGGTAAAATAGGGTTGCAAAGCATGGGCACAAACTCATCGTAAAATGTGAAGATTCATAAAGTTCAGCTATTGTATTAGAGTGCCGTGCGTGTGACAAAGATCATTGAGGACGGTTTAGCCCAGCGGTCGAGAATCGGGGCACCCGAGCTTCGTGTTACCCTGTAGATTTCAATTTATTTATTTTCCAAATTTATTACATATTAAACAACTAGAAAATTTATCAAAGCACTTCTTTTGGTACTGTATTCAGACATTAAAACTACAGACGGCATCCACCATTTGTCCAAATAGATTCTGATCCATCGTCAAATGAAACAGGTATTTAACTTCAAGACCCATTCAACTCAGCAAGGAGAGTTTTTTTTCCCATCTGCCATTACTCCACTTTTTCTCTTAATAATTGTTTGAAGGAGTAAGTCGTGTATCATATGCCCAAAATATTATATTTTAATGGATTTTACCAGATATAGAAGCTGTCTGTCTGCTTTATAAAACCGTCATAGTAGTTTTATTTCTAATAAAGTTTATATACGAGCAAATACATGACGGCTTGAAGTTAGTTCAGCACCACGTATGTAACTGCTTGAAGTTAGGTCAGCACCACGTATATAACGGTTTTATGTTAGTTCAGCACCACGTATATAACGGCTTAAAGTTAGTTCACAACATATAAGAGTTTATGTTTTGCACCAGAATTAGACATAACATCTCAAGCAATAATAGTACTAACATTATTGCTTTATTCATTCAACTTTAAAAGCAGCTTGCTCATGATGAAACAATACATCGTATCTCACACAATCTTGATTTTACAAGAAAACATCGCTGATTAACTCTTTGACACAAGGTATTTATATTGACGGAAAAATGTATCGGCTTATATTTTATTAACTTACCTCCTCATCACCATCAAATCACGTCCCTAGGATAGGCAGTCAGACCAGATCTCCAGTTCATTCTATCCTGGTAAACATATTTCGTTTTTATTACGTTTATACACCATGTCATACATACTCTTCTATTATAAGGGCATTTCACAATTCCCTCCTTCAGAATTTGGTTAATTTAGTCGTGTTACGCTTTTTTATAGTTTCTCAAACGTTTCGTTGCTTCTATACTACTAGTATATATCGTGTTATAAATCTATTATCATCATTGTTTCTACATGGTCGAACAACGTCAATTATACTTTTTTCCATCTTAAGCACTGCATCTTCTTTCGATCCATATTTTATCGTAATGTCCTCATTCCTTATTCTATCATACATTAATATTTCACACATTCTACGTTACGCTCTCATTTTATCGCATCTATATTATTTTTAACATATTTTTGCCACGTCCAAGTTTCGTTTGCATGTCCTAAAGTTGTAACCAACGTTAAAATATGTAAGCATGCCAACTTTGCTTCTCTTGAAATAATTTTGTATGGGTAAATTACTTACTTTTGATAGCAGTATTACTCTTGTAGAGCCTCAGCCTTCCCTACGATGTCCCACCAAAGTATTAATCACCTACTTTATCACTCAAGTCTTGCACGTTGAGTTTGCTAAGGTCCTGCTAAATATAGGTAAAGTAGGCTGTTCGAATTCTGCTTTCTCGCAAATATAATATCATCTACATATCATCAAGTTATGTCTCTGTCGGGGTAAGCAGAGTGAACAGAGTACCAGACTTTATTATCTCGACACACATTATTCGTATCTTCTATATCCATAAACCTTCTCATACAGCTCCTACGTTTTCTATAACTTTCTATGTTTCTTTTTTTTTTTTAAATATCATTCACTTGAACCAACCATATTTTCCTCTATCATCAATAGCACTTTACATTTGTTTCGTTAGTCTTTCTTCACTCAAATGTTCTACATACCCAAACCATTTCAGCGGTCTCTTTTTCATATTACTCAACACATTGTTAACACTCATCCTTAATCAATTTAATCGTATTCTGTCATATGTAACCTCATATATTATTTTCAGTTCACTCACGCAATACTGCGTTTATTCGGTTCTTTTAAGTCTTTGCCTACGTTCACATTTCACTCCCATACATCAAAGTTGAAACTAATATGTTGTGTGCTATTATCTTAGCATATTTTAATACTGTTCGGTTCAAGGACATGTGTTTAAGTGCCCCATTAACTTCGCTTTCTATCGCTCCACGCAGTTCGATATATTTCGTAGCTCTTCCATCATCTGAGAAAATACTGCCCAAATAGCACATTCCTCAACTCACTTCAATCTGTCATTGATCACTCATGTATCGCATTTATATTTCCATGCACACTTTTCAATCACCATGACTTCAAGTATTTAAATAATGCAGTATATATCTACATAAGTAGACACATACTACATTACTTTAAATTTTACGTTTTTTTAGTGATGTAGTATCGAATGGTTAAACTAAATATTATATTGACATTTTTTCAATTTCGAGAGTTAACGAATAGTCGAAAAATGTGAACTCACCAAATATCTGACGGCAGCTGTGAAACCGGTCATCGGTCTGAAATATCTACCTTGTGAGTGAACCAAACTGTTTCTCCAAGAATTAAACGTGCAGCAAAGTTTATGATGTTGTTTATATCCTGGAATCCTCATTGATTCACTTTTAAAAAACAAAACAAAACAGAAACTTATAAAAGATTATATATTTAACGACACCTATAAGCATACCTATAAATTAAGCAAAATCCTATTTATAAAAAACATATCAAATGAAATAACCAAAAATATTCCAAGTTACATAAAGCCAGTTTTTTACACTAATTTTAATCTCCGGAAACTCTTATTTAATGGGAAAGGCAAAAATGGAATATTTAGCAACAGTGGTGTGTATAAACTTTTATGTGCTGACTGTAATAATTTCTATATAGGAAAGACAGGAAGATCTTTTGAAAAGAGATTTCGTGAACACAAATCCGCCTTAACAAATCCTCTAATTTATTCTGAAATGGCTAATCATTGTCACCGTGAGAATCATACTTTTTCAATCGATGATTCCAAATTCTTACATATCAGTGGTAACGGAAATAAATTGGACAGATTAGAGGCCCTAGAAATTTCTAAGTCAGTCCGCCGATCGGAATATCTGTTGATCGGAACGGAACATCTGTTGAACAGTTATTTCCCAAAAATCTCTCCGCTCTTGGCCGAAATTGTCCCGTGCCTCCCTCACCCCCCAGCCTCCAACCGTTGAAGCGTGTATATCGGTACCAGTTCGAACATCGTTTAGTGTTGTTTGAGCTCCCCTGAAGATGAGGTGAAAGCCTTGAAACCGGTAGGGTTATACCGTCACAAAAAAAGTGGAATAAACAGTGTTTGATAAAAATAAATTACAAAGTTTATGATGTACACCTACATAATCTTCTAATGTGTAGCCACGGTTGGTCCATCTACCTTGGATGTAGCCGTAGTGCACATACCTTCTAAAGGGGGGATTTCGTTAATTCTCCGTCGTACATATGTGAAATGGTCTAGACTGTAGGTAACATCGTAGAAAAGTATCCAATATATTTATTCCCGCGGGGACAAGAGATTTCTCAGGCTATTATATAATATATGTCTGAGGCATGATTGAGAAACCTAAAACCAAACTAGGAGAGAGAGGACTATTTTTCATCAAATTTATGGACAATGAAATATTGTCTTACGGATGTCATGAACAAATTAATCCGTATTTACTTGGATTACAAAATAAAAAATATTTTTACTAGCCCCAATAATTACTGCAGGCATCTTACTTACAATTTGCCGGCTCTAACACGTGAAAATTCAAGGGATTTAAATTGCCTTGCTAAGCTCTAAGATCGAAATTAAGAACTGCTTCATAATATAGTTTTTAAAAACTTAAACTTATTTTTTTATCACCACATTACTTCCTTCACGTTTGTTATTAATCATTCGGTAGCAGTTGTTTTTGTTCATGTTTGTTCTTAACAAAAACATTGAGTAAATGATTATTTCTTCCTCCATTTAATGCAATATATAATTGGCTGTGCAAAGACTGGCTGGGGAAAATTAGCACCCACTCGTTCGAACGATTATCCTTGTAGTGTAACTATGCCATTAATTAAATCCTTTATCTTAAACCGTAACTATGACAACACCTACAGTTACACAAGGATTTACATCTAGTCGATTTTATGTTATTTGATATGTAAATTCTATAATACCTTAACATGTCATTCAATATGGGTCGACATTGAAATGTCATTATCAATATGTATCATAATTTTATTTATTTATTTCAACACTTTAGTGTAAAAACATCTGACAGATTGATTGCTATACTTTCGTGTTAAATCATCTGGCAGATTGATTGATATACTTTCATGTTAAAACATCTGGCAGATTGATTGCTATACTTTCGTGTTAAAACATCTAGCAGATTGATTGCTATACTTTCGTGTTGAAACATCTGGCAGATAGCTATACGGGAGATTTTCCCAATCAACCAGTGTTTCGTGTTAAAACATCTAGCAGATTGATTGCTATACTTTCGTGTTGAAACATCTGGCAGATAGCTATACGAGAGATTTTCCCAATCAACCAGTTTTTTTTTTCATAATTATTGTCAATATCCATAACCGTAGTTTAAATTAAACAAATTAACGTAATAATTGAGAAAAAGGAACGAAAATTAAAATAAAAGTCAAAACTCTAGAAAAATATTGATTAGAGAAAGAATTGTATAGAAGTTAAAGACGATAAATATTTTGACATAATGCTTGTTTAGTTTTTTTCTTTTATATACTCGTAGATAAGGTTGACCCACTTCTGATCAAACCAAAAAGGTTGTTCCAAAGTTAAACTAAGTGAACTGGAAAAATATGATTTATAAAATAATATGCGATGTGTTTGTGTTCAAAGGATTCTGTTACTGCTAGAGCACTCCAAAGAGGATCGACAGAACGTGAAGATTTCTTCGCTGAAAACTAAGGAATAGCAACTGTGATTCACACCATCTACGAGAATACTGGACACAGAGAACCAATTAGGATATAGAATGAAAAATAATAACATCTATCCCATCATCATCATCATCTTAGTGCTAAAATCCAATATCAAGTTTAACCTTCTTCAGAATTAGCCTCAACCTATTCCCTTTTTGAAGTATTGATTTTTCCCTCAAAACACTGTCCTCCCATCTCAATGGTCGCCTACCTCTTCATTACTGTCTTGCAGTCTTACTGTCTTACACCACGTTATTGAAAATAAGTCTGAAAAACAAAAGCACATTGAATGGCCTTGCAATAGTAGTTAAGACATACGTATATATATTCAAACTAATAGGTTGTGGGTTTGATTCTTGCTGATAACCATTTTTGGCATATTAAAAAAGGTTCTAGTCTATATTTCCTTGAAGGGGTACATTTACCTCTTTCTAATTTGTTAGATGAGATTGCCACATGGAAATAGTCTTTCACAGTTTATACTGTATTCAAAGAAAGTGTTAGTAATACAATCAATACAATAAATACGAGTATATAACATAATTATTTAATATTTTCACTAAGTGGCTGGTCGTCCACAACTATGTTTTGTGTCGTTTTTACTTGAAAAACTTTTCTACTCCTGACTTAGATACTCGTACTGCTTTCAATATAGTATTGTCATAAATAAGGAGACATATTTTAAAGGGCACTCAAATAGCTGTGAAAATTTATATGAAATATAATCAAGTCGTTAAAAATTCTCCAAATAAGTTTGTTTACATTCAGCTACAATTATTAATTGGGTATTGACTGCAAAGTAAAAAATATTTTATAACTAAAGGGAGGTCGTAAACTCAAAATTAAGTTTCGTTCGGTAAATTTGTCAAATATTTCTTTTATGATATAAAAAAATTATAAAGTCGTAAAATTGCTCTTGTTTTTTTATGTTCACATTTAGTTTTACGTGTTTTCTAATGTTAATAACTTTAATTAAGTATAGAATATAATTAATAAAATTATTTAATAAACATATCTAATACAGTTACGAGTATTATGGGAAAAAAATAATGAACACGAGTTACAATTAAGTGACATATTTGATGCGGTGACCAATGATTTGTAAAAATTGTACCAACATATGAGTAAAGAATAGTTAACATTTTTTGACGAATAGTTCATAAAAATATTAAATACATTTTATATAGTTACGAAAAATTAGTTTACATGTTTGATACAGTTTCAACGGTTTTTTTAAATAATAAACATATTTTATGCAGTTACGAATATTTAGTAAAATATTTATATACTATAACATTATTTTTTTCAACTTTAGCAGCACCAACGTAGCTATTATAAAAATAATAGCAATTACTTAAGAATATTCGATAACTTGCAGGAAAAGGATCTCAACATACTTTGGACATATTGAAAAAAACAACGAAAGTATTGAGAAGCTGGTGATCAAGGGAACAGTTGAGGAAAAATTATAAGGAAAAATATCTCCTATAAAATAAACGAAACAAATAAAAAAGTCAAAAGGATTTAAACTATGCATTAATATGGCCCTGGACATACTAAGATAGATTAAAATGTTATACCATAATCTAGTCATAGCAGAGGATTACGATGCTCAGCATTGCGCACGCAGTGAAGAAGAAGATTATGTTATAGTAGATAGATAAATGAAGGCTTGAAGATATGGGAGTATATAAAATGTATTGACCTTTTAACCTTATCGATTTTTTCTAGTACAATAAATTCTTGTAAAATTAAATAATTCGTTGTAAAAAAAATCAGTCATTAATTTATGTTCTTAATTTCCTTTAAAATGATGAAGTGATACCAGTTGTAGTCGTCGTTGCTGTGCCTCGTAGTCGAGGTTCCCCTCGCCATTCCAATATCAATTTAATTGGAAAGTGAAGCTCTACCGTGGAGATTTCGTTTGTATCTTCTTCTTTTTTCTCCTCTTTAAGTGAGTGATCTGTTGCACACCAGCAAACTCACAGGCCATATCGGTGCACTTGATCCGATGGCACACCTGAAGTGAGACGATGGGAGCACACCGGCATGTTTTCCCCTTTTTTTTTAAATAATGGATATGATCGAAGTCATGGGTATACTTATATCCCCGAATACTAGGTGGAAAAAATGCCTGAAACACATCTTCGACGCAATATGTTTGTATATATATTTTTTTATAATAAGCGATCCATCTAAACTACGATGATTTATGCCACCAAATTAAAGTCAATATGCAATTATATGAGTCAGTATAATAAACTATTTTTTAAATAAGCAATTATAGACAATTATATGAGTCAATATAGTAAACTTTTTTTAAAATAAGCCAATTGTAGACAATTATATGAGTCAATATAATTGTAGACAATTATATGAGTCAATATAATTGTAGACAATTATATGAGTCAATATAGTGAACTTTTTTTAAAATAAGCCAATTGTAGACAATTATATGAGTCAATATAATGAACAATTTTTTTTAAATACGCCAATTGTAGACAATTATATGAGTCAATATAGTAAACTTTTTTTTTAAATAAGCCAATTGTAGACAATTATGTGACTCATATAACATAATTGTCTCTAATTGGCTTATTTTAAAAAAAGTTTACTATATTGACTTATATAATTGTCTACAACTGGCTTATTTAAAAAAAATTGTTTATTATATTGACTCACATAATTGTCTACAATTGACTTATTTTAAAAAAAGTTTACTATATCGACTCATATAATTGTCTACAATTGGCTTATTTAAAAAAATGTTTATTATATTGACTCATATAACATAATTGTCTACAATTGGCTTATTTTAAAAAAAGTTTACTATATAGACTCATATAATTGTCAACAATTGGCTTATTTTCAAAATAGTTTATTATATTGACTCATTTAATTGTCTACAATTGGCTTATTTTAAAAAATTATATGAGTCAATATAATAAATTATTTTTAAATTGTAGACAATTATATGAGTCAATATAATAAATTATTTTTAAAATAAGCCAATTGTAGACAATTATGTGAGTCAATATAATAAGCTATTTTGAAAATAAGCCAATTGTAGACAATTATTATAATAGTACTAATGGAATTCGTGTAAATTCCATTTCATTAAAAAAATAACACATATTATTTTTTAATGAAAAAGTCTGTGTTTAATTGACGGTAAATTCAAAGTAAAAGACTGCTGAAAATGAAAGCTGCAACGCTCTCGAAACTTCAGTACATTGGCTAGAAACACGTTATGTAAACACCGAATTAACTTGCATGTAATGGGTTTCCACTTAAAATAATAATATTATAAGATTTCTATAAGCATACTTACAACATTTCGAGTTTCCTCTTCCCTCTATCTTCACATTCAAATTTAATCAATCAGACATATCGCGAGTACTTCCACTCCGCTACCCACCCTCTTCTTCCTTAGCCCTATCCACCCCATCTGCTCCATCTACCCGGTCCTCACATTCACCACTTGAGGGATTTTTCAAAGTTTCACGAGTGATTTGGCATTATTATACAGTTTCTTTATACATATTTCCTTTCAGCTGAATGCTCGTTTTGAATTTTATCGGTATACAAATATTATTTTTTGATGTTATTAGTTTAACATTAATTTTGTTTGTTTATCCTATATGAATTATTAATCTCGTATCAAAAAGATGGTTTTACTAAGAAATTTCTTGAAACCGTATTCAGTCAAATATGTTGGTAAAAGGAATTCAAATTCTTAAAGAAAACATTATATGTATTAGAAATTGGCTTTAGATTCAAAACTGTATATGAAATGAAAAAAATAGTAAAATTATTACTTTGTATTATAACGTATCATACAACGTGTTTTACTTTGGAACGATCTTCTTCTCAATCAGGTGTGGAACCTTAAAAATTTTAAATAAAAAACTAATATAACATTTTAAGATGTAATTTATAATTCGACATTTTTCGAAAGCTTAGAATGTACTTTGTCATAACTTAAAGTTTCCTAGAATTTAGTATCACTCCATCCACTATTATTTTAAAACTTTATTATTTGGCATTGTAATTATGATACATTAATATCTTAAATAATCTTACATTCATTTTATTTTTATGTGCAATCTAATTTAAGCTGACGAACATTTTTACTTTATAATACTTGTACTTATATTTATTTTTAATCTTGAAAAATTTAATTCTTGTTATTTTATGTTTCCTAGAATCTGCCATCCCTAAACAATTAATATGTTAAGTAAATTTACTTTCATTTTATTTTTATGATAATTACAATTTAAGCTAACAGCATTTTTAATTTACGAAACGCGTGTGTTCATTTAAATGTTTAAATATAAAATATAATTTTTATATTTTTTTGCTTTTTCACTTCATTAAAAAAATAAAGCGACAAGTTTTTGTAAACGCGCTGTTACTCACACTATTGCAAAACGAGTCTTCTGGCTGAATGATATACCCGTACATAAAAGTCTTATTAAAAAAAACATTTTTAGATATTTTTAAGCCCATCTATTTTTAATGGCAATGGCTTATACGTAATCGAAGGTTCGGTACTAGTTTAATGATTAAATAATAAATACAAGTAATGTATTGAAATTAAGTTTAAAAAATATTTATTTACGTTACTTACTTGAAGGAAAATTGTATTTAGCTTATTTTTTTCTTCTTTTCCTTTGTATGTTTTTAAAAAATTTGCAACATCTCACTGAACAATTTTCTTAAATTTGCGTAACTCTTGTCGGGTTTGTTGAAAGAGATTGACGTATGGCAATAAACTCAATTGTATAAATTGCAAGAAAGTATCAAATACTTGATTAAAAAATGAAGTTCAAAGATAAAATAACATTTTGCACATAAACGTAAAATATGATTTATTTGACACTCTGTGGAGCACAGTAATAAAATTAAAAAAGGAAGATATTTTGTTGAAATGTTTTAAAATTATGTTTTTATTGTTAACAGTTTATGGTAAGGATACGATTGCTTTTATTGCCCGTAGCGTAATTTGTTTTCCTTACATTACGATTTTTTCACTATTGTTGTAACACTAAATAAAATGTCAAATTAATTTTAAATCAAATTAGCATATACATTTCAAATCAATGTTACATTTTGTTAAATCGTTACACTTGAAAGATTTATTCTTCAGTTATTTAATTTAATTCGCACAGCGCGACAATCTTGTCTTTTATTACATCCCCAATTTTAAATATTAGTCCAATATTTTCGTTATTTTATTTTGATAAATATGTTCGTCTCAATTATTATTTTTAGCAAGCATCGTTTATACATATAAACAATTTAAAAGAAGTGCGTAAATCTTAATGTAGAAAAATATCCATAGATTATTAAAAATGTGTTTTAATGCTAAAAGAAGTCTGTTCTCAGGAGCCATATTATATAATGCGTCATTTTGTTAACCTTATAGGAAAACAGAAAATATAAAAAATTGGAATATTTCGATAATGAAAGACGTTTGATACTAATTTTCTTTTAATTTTTTTATTAATTTTCTTAAAAAAATTACAACGTAATTTTATTGAAATTGAAAAAAATCGTTAACAGTACATCCCGTTTAAAAGTGAATTTCGATAAACATGGTCATGGTACTAATGCCTCCGGGTATGGATATTTAATGTGACATGGTATTAATGTTTTCAAGACTTTGTTTCAGGAAATATATTTTATTTTGCTCACCAATACAATTCTTAATACTGTATTATTTATAGTTAATACATTAACACTAGAGGTTTCAAAGCATTGTAACTTATTTATTCAAACACTACTTATTCTACTTAGTATAACGGTATAATCCTACCGGTTTCAAGGTTTTCACCTTATTTTCAGGAGAGTCACTTCATCATCAGGGAAGTCTTATTTGTGCAACCTGATGATGAGATAGAAACCTCGAAACCGGTGTGGTTATACCGTTGTATTAAGTGGAATAAACATTATTTGATTAAATAAGTTACTATATCTTAACATTGTTTGAAAATTTCCATAATTGAAAACTATGATTTTTTTACGATTGAAAATAATTACTGATGATGATAACAAGAAAATGTAATTTAATAACTCGGAGTTTATTATTGATTTAATTTTTGACGAACATCCCCACGTAGGTCATATAAGTTATTGTCATTAAAATACAGCTCACATTTGGACATTTTCTCTTTATGTAGGCACCAGTACAAGACGACAAAAATAAGCTCTCCGAAATTATAAATGAACGGGCTGTAAAATAAATATAATGAATAAAGGTGTGCGCTGCTTAACCTTTTGCTTGCGGGAATGAACGAATATCCCACATACAAAATTGGATGTCTCTCTCACAGCCGACTAATTGGTTGATCATTTATATCCCAATCTCAGAAGTTGCTCTATGGATTTTCGCCAGTCCTCCACAGTGCACTCCAGAACAGCTTCAAAGCTTGTTACGATCTAATCTAAATTCGTTGAATAGATCATAACAGACTGAATATGTTATATACAGTCCCAGGAGTAGCAATATGGATTTTTGCCAGTCCTCCACAGTGTATACCAGAACACATTCGAAGCTTGTTACGATCTAATCTAAATTCATTGAATAGGCCGTAATAGACTGAATATATCATATACAGTTCCAGAAGTAGCTCTATGGATTTTTGCCAATCCTCTACAGTGTATAACAGAACACCTTCAAAGCTTTTTACGTTCTCATCTGAATTTGTTGAATAGATCATAACAGACTCAATATTTTAGCGGTTAGGAACTACACAACATACAATCCAGGCGCATATGTGTTACAAAAAAGCGCTTCATAAGTTTTAATTGGTAATAAACTTCTAAAGCAGTAGCTTTTATAATCTATTTATAAGTATTTGGTTGCCTTTAGGCAAATTCCTAGGTGTGCCTGTTAGTAAATGCGGCTCTGTATACATGTCAAACAAGTCAGACCATATTTGCCCTATTTAATTAATATTTTGATTTATATATCACAACTGCGTATATTATATACAATATATTATATTAGATCCAGGATACACAAATGTAAGCACGATGTCAAGGTTTTGCAGCCCATCAATTTCTCCTAATATTTCAGACCTATCTCTTATTCTTGAGGTGTCATATATTATCAGAGGTTAGCCATCATGGCAATCCTTATGTTGTTCCCTGCAGCTCGAAACAACTCAGTAGAGCTGTATACAAACCACCTTCACAAAAGTATTTTTGCCTAGATGATCACTTGTGTTATACTGTATCTAGTAAGTTTGATCATATGATCTAGATCAGGCCTGGCAAATGGTGGCCCGCGGGCCAAATCCGGCCCCCAGTGAAGTTTTATTCGGCCCGCGGAGTCAAAAATATGATTTTAAAAAAATCGCTGCTTTGTTAATAAACCGAAATGTCAAGAAAAAATTGTAAATAATAGTGGGGCACCAATTTCTAAGTTTGACCCTGATAATGTGAATTTATTTAATTTTGCATTGATACAATTTTTTACTTGGGAATGCAAAATGGGGGGGGGGTCGTAGCAGGAAGTGCACCAGTGAACACGAACCACAGGTATGCCATTTCGCTTCCTAATAAAAAAAACTATTTAATTTTGCGCTTTTTTATTGTGGCCCGACAACCTAAAAATTTGCCCACCCCTGATCTAGATAGTGCAACTTGCAAACCTTCACAGTTTTAATCAATTCTCAGTTCTTTTACATACGAGCAAGCACTTATACATTTGTAATACGGTCTGTCCAGAAAATCTTGAGAATATGCTTTATTTAAAAGACAATATATAGTTCACGTTGCTTGAATTTTTCCTTACTTTCTCTTCGGTAATTGAACGATTGTTTCGAGTCAGTCGTATTCTGAAGGTTAAAACCATACCCCTGTTCATGGGGCAGGGTGAAGAGTGGAACCCAGTGATGGGACACGGGCATGGGGCACATAAATCTCGCTCCCCCGCCACGCACCGGGCTGCGTCGTACACCAAATGCTCATGCTGGTATATCCTCGACAAAAACTTGGCCGAGTCACGCGTAAGCTGCTCAACGGTAACGCTTGAATGTCATTTTGTATGCCTCATTTTACACGAATTATTTGAAAGCTTTAAAAGAATTACGTAAAACCATACTCAGATTTTGTTCGAATTCCAGGTTTTACTTAGATTAATGGGTGCAAATGTAACTGACACTTTTACAGTTTAAAGCAGGCTAGGTAAATATTTTGACTGAAAGACCGCATTTAAAAATTTAGAAAAAGAATGAGAGGCCAAATCAAATACGTTCTTTTCAAAGACGCATTGTTATCATAAAAAGACAATTAACTATATGCAGACAATAAAACAATGAGTGAACGTGGAGGTAAGAGAGATTTAAGTGAGTACTTCTTATTTATATACAAATTCGTGGCAATGAAGAAGGCTATGCATTACACATGTCTACATAAGTCACGCAAGCAGCACAGTAGTATTGCTAACACATGCTATTACATACGAGTGCCGTAGACTCGGTTAATGGGGTCGAAAACAATGGTGTCTCTTGGCCACAGTTTTTCGTATATATTGATCACCAATTCGGATGAGTTGAATAATATCATACTTGAACATAGGTTTGTTGATAGCAAGATACTATGTACATATATATGTTACATATTCAAATATTCTGAAATTGTGTTATACGATTATTGCAAGATATTGGCGAAAAAAATACATTTTAGAGAGAAACTATCAAAAGGTGTGGGCTCATCCCATAAGATCACATTAGTTGAAATACACCCTCACCAATAGAGAGCGAGTCCGGCCGCAAGAACATCAAACGTTTTTCAGCCCACATACGAATGAATGCATTCTAGCAATAAAGAATAACAGCAATGACGCATTCATAATAAATAGTCGACTGAATCATGTAGTTATTTATTGTGATTCATTTTTTTAATTTTGAGAAAAATAATTACGCAAGTATTTTTTTTAAAATCTTTTAACTAATATTTTTGATTATATGAAGGAGTGTCTTAAATGTCAGAAAATTTAATATAAAAAACCGTCAACAAAAACGATGAATGTGATGAAAAAGAAAAAAATCAAAACAAAATGAATGAAACATTTAGATGTAATCAGAGTGTATCGCTCACCACCTGGTTAATTTATAAAGGAAGATCGCACTGCGTGTAGCACAATACTTATTTAATGGTGTTTTAAAAATGTAGCAATTAAAATTAATGTCCAAAACAAAAAAGTCCCTGTGTACATAAAACAGTTCATTCGATCTAGTTGATCGCATGGGGCAACGATAACATATTTTATCAAGCAAAACCGAGGAAACTATAAACCCATTAGTAATTTTGAACCAATATCGATTTATAATAACGAGAAGTAATCGTTGCATGACGTTTCAATGATAAGCTATAATTCTTGGATTCATTCATACTCGACAACTAAGGTATGAAATAAAATGTTACTCTATACGCTTTTTCCTTCTTGAGGTAGGCAAAAAGGATGGAGCTCCAAACGTTCCTATTGCGACATACTTCCTTCGCCTCCTCCACATCCATACATTTTCTCATAGAACTCCTTGTATTTGTGTTATTCCTTATATTTACATCTTTCAATATATCATTTACTTGATTCAAAATGTGAGCTTAAGTCAAATGTGAACTTAAGTCTGATATGGTAAGTAAGATTAAGAAGAGTAAATTGAGATAGTTTGGGCATGTGGAACGAATGAATGAAGAAAGTCTAATAAAACAGATTTATAATGCAAACTTGAGTAGAAGGCGTTTGAGAGGAAGACCAAGGAAAGCGTGGTAGGATCAAGTGAATGAGAAGATGTATGGATGTAGAAGAGACTAAGGATGTATAACGAGATAGGAAAATATGATGTTCTGTTTTCTCTACCCACCCCAATATGTAAATAGCGTGATGATATGTATACTTGTAAGTATGATCCATACTTTCAATTTAAGTTTGTTTTGCCAGTATTTCACACTCACCCATTCAACACGTTCACATCACCTCAAAGTGGTCGTTTTCACTTACCATTTGTCAATTATTGTAAAAGATTCCAAATAATTATATTTTAAGTTTTTCTACGCGGTTTCACAGATCACGTTGTATCGTGAACGGGCGGTCTCCCGGTCCACGGGGATTACCCGTGCGAGCCGACACAGGTAAAGCGCCCTCTTTATAGCCTGTGCGCCAGCACTCGCGTCACTTGTCATAAATCCCCGGTAATCGTCTTTGTACCGAGATATCGGCGATACGAGTAGCGATACCCTCCAATTTACCTCTTGCTGTCGTTTTCACTGTTTAAATAATAACTTACAAGAGAAGAATCAATTTGAAAATAAAATATTTAACATCTATACAGACGAGATTTTTTTACTATACATTTTCAAGTTTTATTTTAATAAGCATGCTGTTAGACTCAGAAACCAGCTGCTAGCTAATATAAAACTCGGGTCATCTTTTATGTGCTTCAAAAAGCGAATTATAACATCAAATCTCACTTCAGTGACAAAACGTATTTTTCCTGGTTTCTCACCACATTTTTCTCCGTTTCCGTCTCCTGGCCATTGATTATTAAGTTAAATTTGTATTTGTTTTAATTCTGACACATTTTTTCTACATCAGTAATGTAAATTTCCTACCTTTAAATTAAAACTATGTAAAAAAATCTATTATTATTTGGTAGAGATTGCCACTTGACAAAAAAACCCTCCATATTGTACATTGTATAATGGAATTTTAACTAAATAAACGAGTTTTGAGTGTAGGATCTTCTCTTTTCGGTTGTATTCTAGTCTAAGGATATCCTAATCTTTTATTTGACCATACTTTTCCCACCATGTTTTTCATTTGATCTTCAATATATCGATGTCGATGCAGACACGTTAAAGAAAATAGCCAGGCCAATATTATCTTTGATTTCGTTGTTCAAAATTTCAAATTTTAGAACCACTGTAGTTAAAAAAACATACTATTACACAACGCACGTGAAGAGACAATTCCACTCGTACATATCTAGCGCGTGCAAGCATGGTTATCAGACGTATCATCGGGAACTGAACCCTAAACCACTGGGAGGAAGACTAGTGTCTTTTCAACTAGGCTACGAAGGTGTTCATTTTTGACAAAAAAAAATCTTTACACGCTTAACAAAATGTTTGCTTTACACGGCGAATTTCGCCACTTTATAAAGAACTTAGTCCACGTTTCTCTTCCGGGAAAAGTATCGTAATATGAAATTCCGACCATTTCTGGGACATTTTTTTAAAAATGTCAACAGTTTTAATTGTAAAACCTTCTGCTGCCGCAGTTTCCTTTAATAAAATATTTTTCTCTTCTCCTTTTATTACTGTCTCTCCCTGTAAAACCTCCGGCAGACGGCATCTGGTCCAAGCCGCAGCATTTCGATTGTTAACCATTCTGAGGGGAAACAATGTTACGGAAGCATTTTGATTGTTGAACTTCCGCACTCGGGGTGAGGTCATAATGTTAGCAGCACGTAATTTTCCATCTTGAATTACAATGTTTTTGTTTTTTTTTAAATAACACATACGACAGACATCATATACATTCTTATACCCTCAAATACCAGAAAAGAAAAGCCTGTGGTTTTTTTCAGGTATTTATCATACCACAGCGCAGAGTTCAAACCGGCGAAAATGTACATTGCACAGTCCAGCGCGTTATTGCGCTATCATGAACCTCAAAATTATTATTTATTTTTATTTAATGTTTTTTTTTAACCTGGCGAGTGTATTGCCATGTGGCAATCTTTTCCAACCAACCAGAAAGCTGTTTTTATAGGCCCTAAGTGTTAATCAGACTGGAATCATATTTTTTAAAAAATCTGGGTTCCAGCGGAGATTGAACCCGCAACATCCGGATCGGCAGACAAGTGTCTTACCATCGGGCCACGGAGGTTCTCTGTCAATGTCTGGTCAATGTTTATACATCTAACAGATCTATTTTGAATCGATTCCTTCAAAAACATTTTTTTTATTAATAATCGATTATTATCCTCCGTGGCGTAGTTAATGAGATACCTATCTTCCGACCCGGGGGATACTGGTTTGATTCCCGTTGGAACCAACTTTTTTGATAAAAATAAAAGTTTTTAGTCTGGTTTCACTTAAGACACGATAAATGAAAGGCAACAACCCCAGATCCATTAAAATTGTGTAAGTACCCAAATTAAATAACCTATAGCTTTTTTCGCAAATTGTGTATATTTCTTGTCATGTGTAAAAAAAAAATTTTTTTTATACTTTACATAAGATATAAGAAAATTAAATACTATACTATTTATTTATCTATTAAATAATAAGAATAAAATTGGTTTTTAACTTTTTATAATATTCATACTTTCATGAAAAGAACTAAAAAAACTGTGGGCCCTATTTCCATTTGTGAGGGCAGGACTATACCTCTGATCGTAACTGAAAAAAATCCTAGATTCCATTTACGACGTTGTTTGTTTTGTAGCGATATTCTGGTACTAATAAATACAGACTATCAGCGGTGAACTGTAACTACTGTGTACGTCGATGATGTTTTTATTTGTATCTTAATACATGTCAGAAATGATTTTTATGTTGTATAATTCCATTTCTTGCTGTAGTGGAGTATAAAAAAGATAAGTCTATGTAAGGGCTGGAGAAAGTAACGATACTTGCAAAAGTATCAAATACCGAAATTTTACTAGAGCATAGATCCTCTGGCCTCCTGTTCAATTCTTTACATTGGCTACATTACCCTTGTTACGCTACTGCAGCTGGTTGATGAAGGCTTAAATTTCAAGGATGATGTATTGAGTACGAATAAGATGAACACTGTAAGATGATCTAGAACGAATGAATGAAAAAAGACTAAGAAAATAAATATACAATATAGATGGGAAAAGGATGTAGATGGTAAAAAAATATATGGTAGAGGAAGATCAAAGAAAGTATGGTTGGATTAAGTATAATATATTTTGAAAGAAGGAAAAGTATGAAGTAAATGAATAACTATGAGAAGGTATATAGATGTGGAAGATGCGAAATATATGTGTCGATATAAGAAAGTCATGCGCTCTGTCCTCTCTGCCTATCCCATCAGGAAGACGGGATGATGGTATATTTGTTTAAGTACGAAATTAAAGTGACTCGAAATTTTCGTATTTTCTGCAATAATCTTTCAATGATAGTCAAATTTGCAAATTGTGAAATCTCTAACCACACAAGCGTTTAATTAATTTCAATATGTAAGTTTATCTAACTTTGAACACTGAATACCCTTCCAAAAGTATAATCTTTTGAATATTTTAAATTGTCCACAGCTTTTGTGGACTATAAAATATTACGAATATCTTAAACTATCAATAAGTCACGTGGTCTTGTTGGTAAAATGACTGATATTCATCCCGAGAGTTGTGGGTTTGATTCAATAAATTTTTTTTAAAGGGGGGTACAGTCTGGTTTTCACTTATTTTTCGCTTATTTTCGTTTCGCTATACGGTACTAAGTACGACAGAGTATACTTTACACAACAAAAATGTTTTTTAATTATAAAAAATGAATTGTATTATGTATTTTTCATTTTTTGAGGTGACCATAGGATACGTGCGAATTGAAAATGTAATTTTTCAAGATTTCAGAATGTTACCAAAGGCTACTTACTACTTTTAGTGTTCTTTTTTTACATTTTAGCAAATAACCAAAGGTTTTATACACATATCATTTTCAACTTTTCAGAATTTACCTCATATACGAATTGTACTATGTAATTTTTTAATTTTCAAAACATTACTTAAGATTACATACGAATTATATTTTATAATTTTTAACTTTCGAAAATTTTATTAAATCCTTGTAACTAACATATTTTAAATATAGGCATTAGTTTCAACTATACAAAAGTCTTACAAGGCATTAATTTCAAGTATACAAAAGTCTTACAAGGCATTAGTTTCAACTATACAAAAGTCTTACAAGGCATTAGTTTCAACTATGCAAAAGTCTAACATATTTTAAATATAGGCATTAGTTTCAACTATACAAAATTCAACTATACATAAAATAAGATGAACCATTATTTATTAAAGTCTCACGATTTTTTGTTGAATAATAAACTCCATATATAATATGGACGTATACAGACAAAAGGCCAATACACATTTACCCGTTCTGAGATAATCGAAAAATCCTCCATCTAGACTTGTATGGGATAACTTTTTTAAGATGTAATTTTACAACAGAATACACTATAAACTGGCATGATATTTTTAAATATATTAGATTAAGGTATGTTCATTTAACATTTTCACTAAAACAAAAGCTATGTTTTGTGTGTGGGTTTTATTACGTGTAATTTATACATACGAGTACATCCATATACTCGAACAAGATTGAAGACAAAAACCGACAAAAAAAAGTTAAACCGTTCTTCTCAAGATAAACACTGTGAGTGTACGAGTATGTACTTGAATACATTTTCTATGTGTCTTTTAATATATTCTTCAAGTTTTAGTCAAATAAAGTTGCTTAAAGCTTACTTATACATTAAGAGAAGACTGGGAAACTAGCTTAAGTTATATTAAATTTATTCTTAAATCACGCCCTCACTTTGAAGAGTTAGCAACGGGGTCTGTGCTAGGGGTAATAATGCCACCAATTATTTAATTATTTGAGAAAACTGGTTCGATTCTGGACAATAAGTCACCCATGCGTCCTCGTAGCGGACGTTCACTCGAAAACATAGCCGCAGTGAATGAAAATGTTCCTGAAACCCCAGGGACATTTCCTGAAACCTGAAACCCCAGGGACGTTCCTGAAACCCCATTCGCCATCGTTCACAAGAATTAGACGTTTCAAGAAGCACTTTACAGCGAATCATCGCAAAAGAATTAGATATTCATGCTTACAAGATCCAACTGACCCAAGAACTCCAACCAGCAGACATCTTAAGCGAAGGGAATTTCTTAAAGTAAATTCAAAAATTAAATCCGGCGCTCTTATCAGGACACCCTATACAAACTGTCTGTCAGAGCTATGTGTACAATTTTAAAATAGTGTTAAGGAATATTCACTATGAAGCATACATACATACAACATGTCACTATTTCCCTCTTAGGGTAGAGAGTGAAGACAAAGCATAATAATATTCTATCCCGATATGTTTCCTTCACTTCCTACATATCCATACATTTACTCATGAAATTTCTATTTTTCTTCTCTTACTCCTTACTTTTCCTTATTTCAAAACTTTTTTGCCGTTTCATACATTTCTCTATCATCCTCGTCTCCCACTCATGTTTCTATTATAATTTTAATTAGGAAATCTAGCATCACCAATTCATTAAACATGTCCATACCAGCTCAACGTGCTTTTTTAACCCTACTTAATACTCATTGTTTAGCTCACATTCATCCTTAATAATTATATTCGTTACTATATAATACATCGAAACACCACAGGTTCTTCCCAGTGCAAGCATACCCACCACATTAACTGGGCTCTCTTCATGCATATTCTACGTCCACACTTCACTCGAATAAATCAATGTTGACACTAATAGTCTGTTATAACCATAGTTATAGCAAATCTTGGTATTTCTCGGTTTGAATTATTATTTGTAACTATGTCGTAACTTTGGGTCATTATATAAACTTTGTGACCATGTGGTAACTTTAGGTCATTATATAAACTTTGTAACCATGTCGTAACTTTGGGTCATTATATAAACTTTGTAACCATGTCGTAACTTTGGGTCATTATATAAACTTTGTAACCATGTCGTAACTTTGGGTCATTATATAAACTTTGTAACCATGTCGTAACTTTGGGTCATTATATAAACTTTGTAACCATGTCATAACTTTGGGTCATTTTATAAACTTACAACCCTTAGTTTATTATGCATCAGAAAAATTATCATATTATATTAAAAATTCTTCAGTCAACAAAATAAGGTTGTTTCGATTTTGAGAAATAACCCAACGCTAGAAGTCATAAGAATAAAAAAAGGGCAGCGAAAGGGTTAAAAACAGATTTAATAACTTTACTTAAAGCATGAGCAGCTGAAACTTAAGGCTGGGTTAAATATTATGTAATATACAGAATGAATTATAGAGCAATGACATACGACCGCCCCTACAACTGGCCGCCGGCGTAAAGCGTCGGCTCTGATTAGCAGGTTTCTTAAAAGAAAGTAATGAAAAAACATATTGTAGATACAGTAATCAAGCCTGTAGTAACTCAATTAGCGAAATTTCGTACAATTCCTTCTAGAGAATTCCTTATCTTTCGTGTTGCTGTACTTTTCTAGTTTCTGACCGTTGATCCAGGAGTCGCCATGAACAGGGACATAACAAGTCATTATTCAGAAACAGAAGCTTTAAAAATCAGGCCCCCTTGTTATCCTTAAACCATTCCTTATACTAGATTGTATTTTAAATAAGCAATATTTACGTAAAGTATCTAAAATGTATGGAAAGCTAAGAGGAAGAGGTAAACCTAGGAAAGAGTTGAAAGAAATAGTTAGAGGATAAGAAAAGAGGATGAGAAAAGTAGAGCATACATTGCGTAGATGAGATTAGAGTTATGTACATGGATAAAAAGTCACGACGATTGTCCTTTATGCATGACCTACATATATATAGGATATGACAGGGTGGTATGTATGTATGATATTTAAATCACTTAATTTATTCAAATTAAACACTACTTTTGCAACTTAAGATTCCCTTCAGTTTCAAGGTTTCTAAGTATTGAACTTTCTTTTTTTCCATTAAATAAAATTTTCTGGAGATTGCAGTTTATACGAAGTGTGAAATAATATAAAATAGTAAATAAATTAATATTGTTAAATGCATATATAAAAATTACCTACATAAATCACAATTCATAACGTTAATACAATACAATTTTTTAAATAAACAATCCACCCACAATAGAATGGGTGGTTTGTGAGAATGTACAAATTTAAATAAACAATCCACCCACAATAGAATGGGTGATTTGTGAGAATGTACAAATTTAAAACATTTTATTAATACATTTGATTGGTCACATAATTTCCGCGATGAACTTGGTTTACAGTAGGTCGCTGAAAAGCATTTTTCTCAACATAGTTCCCGTTACATAAGGATATGTTTCAACGAATATAACCGTGCATTCACGTGTTCCAAAATAAACTTAAAATGCATAACTTATTCATAAAACGATCCCCTTAGAAGGACCTAAGGGCGCTACCCTACATTTCTTGATCTAGTTACACCGCTGGGTCTTCACAATCCCAAAACAATAGAAAGTTTCCCCATTTCTAAGTTTTCTTTTTGAATTGAAACTCGTCCCTTTCTAATCAGAGTTTTTGTAAGGGCATCGCTATTGTCCTTCGCAGGAATTTGTTTGAATGAAACAATTTTGTTTGGTGACACTCAAACCAGATCTACGATGTCTTGATACAGACTGTGTTTTTTTTAATATTATTTTGATTTAATAGAAAGCAAACAGTTATAGAAAATAGTTTGTACAACCATCTAGACTTGTCAAGTTTCATAAAGAAAATAAAAAAGAAAAAGAGTTCCTCACTGTACGTAGAGCAACAATTGATAAATTAATTGATTATATAGGTAGTATTTAATGTGTGCACATAGAACAGTTATTTTGATCTTGTTGAATGGATGTGACAACGGAAAGATAAATTAAACTCAAGAATCTACAAATGCATTAATAATTTTGAAAAAAAAATGATTTTGGATCTATAAGAAATATGTAAGTCATGCAAGCTCGTGAAGAACAATTGATAAATGTGATTCACGAGCTTGCATAGCTTACATTAGTATTGCGACGATCAAGATATGATATCGATTTTATTTGTACACCATCCACTCTGTTAATTTGATTTATAAAGAAGGTGGCAGTCGCCCACTCGGCATTCATACATACGGTCAATGACCGATGAAATGACCTTCGGATTCCTCGATAAATCTAAGTAAACAAGTCCGATTATACGACCTCCGAAGCCTTGTTAGTAAATTTTCAAGTTTGATTCCCGTTGACGCCAATTTTTTTAGATTTACAGTCTGGTTTTCATTTAAAATATCTTGGATGTTTTTGTAGTTGGATCAAAGGGATTGTTTCATGGTAATATACCAAAAATATGTTACAATACAATTTAAAATCTTCACTACTGATAAATCTGAGAATTGTTAACATACACGCATTGTAATATATATTGATCATGTTGATTACCCTGAAGATGTGAGCTCCACCACTGTTGAAACGTTGACGCATTGAACCAAAAATATGTTATACAAACGTCGAAAACCCCACAACACGAATTGAAAACAATTTCGAAGAACTTTGACTAATACTAATACAACAATTTCGAAGAACTTTGACTAAAACGAGAAATATGTTAGAAGATCTGTTTAGGAAACGCATAGACTACGAACTACTACTACTAACTTCATTGTTTAACTTCAGTAATCATACTCAAAACTCCTGGTTGAATACGATTGTTTAACCATTGGACCACAAAGGTCGTTTACTTAAAATTATTCGCTGTTAATAATTATTATTGCCAAGAAAAAATATTTAAATCAGATATATGGTTTTTTACCCCAAAAGTCCAGCCCTTCAATATAATAAACGTGTACGAAGATCAGGGGAAAGACGGAAGGAATGAATAGATCGAAAAGGCCAACTTCACGGAAATGGTGCTATTCTGGATACATTATGAGGGTCAACAATAATATGTGAAAGAAAGTAATAGAAAGAAGACCAAAATTAGGGTTAAGGGTTTCAGAAACCACTGACGTTCTCATATAACAAATCACTGCGAACAAAAATTTTAACTCGTAAGAGTATTTGTGACAGAACCTGGTTTGCAACTTGAGGAAACACTTAAAGCCAACCCTTTTAGAGAAGACTTATCAAAATGTATGATTAGATATGAACACTAAAATGTATGATTACATATAAACACTAAAATGTATGATTACATATGAACACTAAAAATATAAAGTACACTATAATTAAATCCGAGCATGTTTCTATCAAATATCCGAAGATCTACAAAGTTTTCTTTGTGGTTAGTCATCCCTTAATAAGTTTTCTGCCTTCAAATCGATTTATTTACTTATTTATTTAACACTTTTATTGCAATACAATCTGGTCGGATTATTGCCAGGCGACAATCTATTCCAACCAACCAAACAAAAATAAATGAAGCAAGTTACGTGGTCGCATAAATCATTCAAATGAATATCCATCCCCACGAAATCCATAAACATATACGTGAGCACATGCCTACGAACCCCACAAAGACGGACAATCACCCGAACATTTTTTTTTCATATAAAGTGAGATATCATCAATCAAAAGGAAAGGAAATGGTGGTGTAGAGGAAAGGAAAAGTAAAATCAGGAATGAAACAGATTATTTTACTGGCTAGAAATTAAGAGTTTTTTCAGTCGCTTGCCAAGAATGACAAGGACGGAGCGAGTCTTATATTAGTTTGTAACTGATTCCAGAGTCTCACTGCATGGACAGTAAAGGACGACGTAAAGAAAGAGGAGCGGTGAACTGGGAAGGCCAATAAACAATATATGTTTGAGCGTAGCGCTAATCCATGATTGGAAAGACGCTGAAACTTTTCGGCGAGATAAGAGGGTGCGGCGAGACAGTTAAGGTTATTTTACAATAGAGACAGCATGTGAATTTGGCGTCTATTTCTAACATTCAACCAGTTCAATGCCTTCTGGTATGACGATTTAGCTTTCTTTAGAAAAAAAATTATGTTTGATGTTAAGATACAGAATTATTTCATGTTATTTACGACCTCCGTGGTCTACTTAATAAGACGCTTGACTTCCGTCCAAAGATTTCAAGTTCCATTCCCGATAGTATCAGAAAAAAAAACAAATTAAAATGGGTTCTAGTATGATTAAAGAGTTCATCTGGTAAAAATACTCACCAGTGCTCAATTGTGTACCAGGGTTATTGTTTATTCACGTCTAGTAGTATTGCTAACACGCAATAGTGGATCTAATCTGCCAAGTGCTCTTCCTATGTATCACGGGCTGTTCAAATTGAATAAGGCCTCGGATATTGACATCTTCAACATCCCCGAAAATGTTTTTAAAGAAAGTATTTTGAGCTTTCTTTTTAATGAAAGTTAGTTGTTTCGGCTAAATAACGATTTCTTATTCACTACTTTTTTTTTTGCCGCAATACTATATATTATGCATCTTAAAACTATGTATGTATTTATTTTTTCTTTTTACTGCATGTAATTTCTCTTTATGCTTTTAATGTTATTTATATGTAAGCTTTATAAAATAAATAAATAAACACGTGCGATTCCAAACTATGAATTTCGTGCCTGCTCAAATGGTTCTAAGCCCAAAAGTTTGATAAATAGGAACAAAGAAAACTGATCTCCTGATCACGCTCTTTAAAATATCAGAATCACCATTTCGGATAAGCTGAAGGCTACCATACAAATTAATGTTTAAAAATCTTTGAAAAGAATTTAATTTTAAATACTTTACAAAAATTGTGTTTCTTATTAACATGCCTAAATTTAAAAAATAAGTTTTTTTATATTGGTACTTTATATTAATAGTCAATATTCAAGCACTTGATTTTCTTTCGTAAACATTAAATCGTACACAAAATATATACGTAAATTTCTATCGAAACGATTTAATTAACCAACAACACGCAAGATATCATGTATAGCCCACATCAGAATTGTAGTTTTTGATATTCGTAATCAAACGTGTTTAAGGTTTTAAAATAATACGAAAACCATGTGTTTATTTTAAATTAAGACGACTTCCGTAGTTTAGTTGGTAAGACGCCTGTTGGTCGCTGCTGGTTCAATTTCAGTTAGTATCCAGATTTCATAAAAAAGGTTCCAGTCTGCTTTTCATATAAGGCCTCGTTAACATCATATTACAATAAACGTCCTAGGTTGTCGTCCTAGGTTATAAACAACGAAAGTATAATACAATATCATTGACGATCTCCATGACCTCGTTAGAAAGACGCCTGTCTCCGAACCGAGAGGTTGCGGGTTCAAATCCCGATGGAACCCAGATTTATTTATTTAACGATTCCAGTCTGTTTTTCACTTGAGGCCACTTGAACATCTTTCTGGTTGATTGTAAGATTGCCACATGGCAATAAGCCCGCTAGATTGTATTGTATATAGTACAACGAAGTGTGATAAAATACAATATAATACAATTACTCGTTTTAAAGTGTAAAAATGAGTTATTATAGTTGAAACTTATTTTTTCCCAGAAGAACAGATTTTTATAGATATATTTCTAAATAAATAAATTGTGAATAAATTCATTGATCGAATTAAGTGATTTGCTACCGTATGACATAAGCGTTGCGTTGACTCGGTATTTGGCTACCCACAAACCGCGCAATAAATCAAAAACAAAAGGGACCAAATTACAATGACTTTCGACTATTCTACGTGAAAAAAACATTTATTTTTTTGCAATTCCAACAAATGTTTCCAAACCACTTTTTTGTAATTTGTGATTTAATATACGTTTTTTTTGTAATTGTGGTTAAATACGGAATGAAACACTGTATGACCCAAAAAAAAGTTTAAGGGCATCATTTTGTAATTAAACAATGAATTGTTGATTAAAAAACAAATTACGAGGTAACAATGTATGATAGAAAACAGTAGAAAGGGTTTTGAGAACGTAAACTTCAGACTGGTGTTTTATGTAAGGGGAAAAAGAGCACTACGACGTGTGAGTATGCAGAACGAATAAAGAAAGAAAGACTATCAAAGCAAAATATAGTGCAAATGTGAGTGAAAGACGTTGTAGAGGAAAACTTAGGAAAAGCATTCTTGGATCAAGCCAATGATATTTTGATGGAAGGAAACCTCTCTACCTACCCCAACTTTAAAATAATATGCATTATGTGATCTAATTTTTGTTTCTAGTTTTTTTTTTAATCGGAGTTGTTGCCGTATTAGATTCCGATTTAGCTTAAATGTTGACCGACATTTCGAATGTATTGCAGCCTTCATTCTCTAGGTGATATAAAAAAACATTACAGAATATAGTAAGTCTTGTCGGTGGCCGTTGTCACATAGTGTTTTTTTATGTCACTCTGAAAATCAAAAGCTTTTTCTAGAATACTTGAATTCCAAAAATACTTAAATATCATATTTTTAAGATAAAATTGCAGTATTCCTCTGTATTCTAGTTGATTTGAGTGACAAGTTTGATTTCCACATTTAAAAAATAGAGATCTATTCTAGTTTTTACTTAAGGCTTTTTTAAACACCTTTCTGGTTGCTTGGAAGAGCCACATGACAATAACTGTGCCAGATTATACAATTTTTTCTTGATTTTCCTATAAGTGACATACTCGTATATGTTATCGTTACTTTTATCAGTTTGTTAGAAATTATAACCGCATGATTTTTCCATATTAATAAGGATTCATCTTCTTATGACAGTAATGATTTTAATGTTTATTTTTTATCATCATCAACCCCCAACTACAGATGGGTATTTGCTGTCTGCAGAATTATCTGTAATTTAGCTCTCTAAACTGCCTGCCTCCTTCAATTGGTTATACCCAGTATGCTGCAATTCTCTGTCACACCATCCAGCCCACTCAGTTTTGGTATCTCCACTATCCTAAGTCTCATCGAATCGCTGAATAAAACCTTCCTTACAATGTCACTTACAGCTCCTGGGTGCGCTATGTGTCCAAACCAGCGCAATCTAGTAAGGTTTGCTACGCTAGCTTCAACATACTCGTACAGACTGTAAAACTTTTCGATATCTATCTATCTGCACGTTATAAATTGGTCCATTTATTCTGCGAAGAATCTTTTTCAAAGGTATTGAAGACTTTTTCATTAAACTTTGTAAGTATACAGGTTTCCAATGCGTAAGTTAGCACAGGTGTTAACAGTATTTCGTGGTGTTTATTTTTATATTCAAATATACTCGTACTTGTATAAACAATAGGGGTGTAGCGAGAAATTAATTGGTAGTACGTTGTGGACGCTACTGGTCAGTCGAAGATTGCGCAGAAAGTACTCAGCCGCTAGAAATTGCGTGGGCCCTCAGGATAAACTAGGTGGAAGGGCACAGTGGGTGGTCACGTAAGCTGCAGTATTTTCCCTGTCGTCTCTATTAATCCTTCCTACTTCTATCCATATTAATATGTTCCAAATAATTTGTACAACACTTCTGCTCCCACTTAACATCCAAAATTACACATTTCCTCTCTAACCTAGTACGACAGCCCAAAATACTGTGTGTTGGCAGCAGGGCAATACATATTACATATATACAATTCTGATAACATCAACTAGGTCACTATTTTTCCCAAGAAAACTACATAAATATGCTCGATAATCTCAATTTTGAGATCACGACAAAGAAGAAGATATAAGTAATGATGATTACCTCCCGCAGTTAATACAACAGATTAAATCCCGCAATAATCAAACACCGGTACGTAGGGAGTGTAATGCAATATAAACCATAAACTATATTGTTAACTTTATGGTGTTTCTACGTTGGTATATTGAACATTTTCACCAATGATTTTGAAGAGGTGAGCCTCTATCCATAGAAAATATGATCTTACCACCGTAACCACGGGAATGCCTTGAATTATACTCCAGCAACCTGCCATTCGATAGCGTAAGATTGCTGTGAATTATTGAACTGACACCTCAGCAAACGTTCGAACAGTTTTATGAGTACTCGCTCAATAAATTTGCCATTTATT